>QANY01010149.1:53158-102900 GCA_003255025.1 Datisca glomerata
CCCCCCCCCCCCCCCCCACAAAAAAAAAATTGCCAAACAAATAGCTTTGAGAGTTGAGGAATGATTGTATGGAATATGGTCTCACTTTTCGTATCCATTTCCTGGCAGGTTCGTTTGAGTGTCAAGTGGAACATAATACACATTGCGGGCTTCGGGACTTGGTATAGGTCCATCCAGACCTTGGATGTTTCTAGTTGCTTGAATAGATCTTTGATCCCGTCATTAGGGGTAAGAGAAGGCGTTTTAAACTTAGGTGCTAGCTTAGAACACTGTATTTCTATGGAGATTGAAGATACAATTGTATCTCGACAGAGGCTCTGGTGGTCCACTTCCACGCTTCTCTCAGCTCTTTTATCTACTATTGGAACTTTTATATGTAGGACCACAGTTCATAGCTTTCTGTACTGTTCCCCACCTGATCCATCGTCTTGGTCATTTTAGCTGACCCAGCTTTCTTACTCCTGGTTTGTTCCTCGACGCCAGGTGCCTCCCTGTTTTTCTCTTCTTGAAGGCCATTTGGTTGTCCTTCCTTCATTTTCTACTCTTGTCTTTCTCTCGTCTCACTCATTTGGGAAGAGAATGCATGAAGAGGAGGTTGATAAGGTGGATGAGCGATTTCCGTAGGCAATAGGGAAGGCCTTTGGGTATGAGATGTCGCGACTATTTGTGTGAGGGCTTCCATGTTCTTTCTCATCCACCAGACCATTTTAGAGAGTGAGGATACATAGTCTGTTTCTAACCTAAAATAACAGTGAATTACAGAGAGTTCCTAGTCAACCTCCTCAAGGCTGGACTTTATTAAATGGCTTAGAATAAAATTATTCTGAATTTATTTTTCTTTCCCTTCACTTGCAAGTGTTTATAGGTGGGTAAACAATAATGTAATGTAGAGCTTTTATAAAACTTGACGAATAAGTATTAAAAAGAAAGTGATATAGAATTGATAATAAATTTGGAGAAGATTATGAGCTACCACAACTAATGATTATTGCTAAGCCAACTATCTGTGGCAGATGTTATTATTGTAGCAAACCTTTCTTTCTAACCTCTTGCTAGGGATGAGCCCTTTTCCTAAGTATCAAATTTGCTAATTTATACTCCGAAGCAAACAAAATCCGATCAATTCAATATATTTTTATGTTAATAAGTCTCTCTCTCTCTCGAGAATTTAGCTATATACTATGGGGACCAGATAATAGGTGGGGAGAAATTGATGGAGGAAAACAAGAAATGGGTTGGCAGATGTTTGGATTGAATATATTGTTACTTAGCACCAAATTGGCATCTCTAATCTTTAAGCTTTAGTTCTCTAATCTTTTCAAAAGTGTCATTATATATAATTATTTCAACTTGCTCGTCCTCTCCCTTTCTTCTCGATCTTTGTTTGCATTTTCCATCTTTGTGGAGAAAGGCCTTTTTCTCTTTCAAACTCTTTTTTGACTTTTACCTTTACTTTTATTTTTACTAAGGTAGAAAAAATTTGGACTTAATCTGAAGTAAAAAATCACATTTGAAGCGACCTATAATATGCACGTATATATGTTAATTTAGTACTAATTATTTTTAACAGTCGTTGAGTTAAGATTAATTTAAATGTTTATCATTTCTTAACAATATATTTGTACGTACATATGTGGTGTAGTCTCTGTTAAATTTATAATATATAATATATTAAAATTGTCAAAGCAATGAGAATAATTTTTAGAATATTTTATCCTCTATTGCTCCTAAATTTTCTTAAGTGGCCTTCAAAATATTAAATCAATAATAATCATCTAAGTATTCAATTTCTCATAACTTATTCACATTATTTACACTATATATTCAGATTCAAACCTTTAAACTTTAAAAACTTAAATGAATACTTAAGATTTCATTGAAATAATTAGCATAGCTTTTAAAAAATTGATGTTCACTGACAATGAATAGAAATTAATAGAATATAATTACTAAAATATAATAAATAGATAATATATGAAAGCTTTAGATTTGCATCTATCTATAAAGTTACGTTTGATGAGAATCATTTTATGCACAATTTTAGCGAAGTTCTAAGTTAATATTCCAATATTACTCTTTATTATTCTTGATACGACTAAATGTGATTTATTGACTGGTATATATACTCATACATACACTTAGGCATGTTTACTAAATGGTAAAAGTAATGAAAGAGATGAAAGTGATAAAGGATAAGGTAAAATAAAGAAGGGTAAAAGAATTAAAGGAAAATAATATTTACTTTAGATGTGTTTACTAACTTTTTGAAATGAGTTATAATTCTTGTTGACTTATTTACTAACCATGAACACTCAGAATCAAACCTGTACAATTACTAATTTAACCCTAAATAAACTTTTTTATATTTTATGGTTTGTTTTTTATATTTCTATGAATCAATTTGTATTATTATGAACTTATTTTAAGTTTTAGTTTATTTAATTATCTAAAGTAAATTCTATAATTAATTTTTTTAAACTACAAAAAATATTTTTTAATTATATTTTAAATAAATAATAGCAATATAACATTGTGTCGTCATAAAAATTTATGTATGACATTTATTGCATCAAATATGGTACAATATATAATATTGTCCAAATATCTACTAAAACCATAACTAATAGATGAGAGAAAATTAGATGGAAAAACTCTATAATGGTTGCCTAGAGAAGAAAATGAGAAGTTAATTTTATTAAGGTCCACCTTGAAAGTAGTAAAAGGGAAAAGAATTCTTCTACCTTAAGTTGGGTAAAATCATTACCCATTTTTTAATAAAGTCAATACTAATTTTGGGTAGGGCTCAATGCCTGGTAAACATTTATCTTTATTGATTTTAATAAACACGTGTGATTAATATATTTATCTTCTTTCATTTTACTGATCGGTAAACATGCCTTTAATATGTTCACTTAATAAAAAAATTTAGACAAATGAATTTTTCAACTTTGACTTTCTATGGCATTGTCGTTCTGTACTTTTTGTTTTGTAAAAGAAAAATGTTTAATTTTGTTATAGGTAATTGAATGCAAATAAAAGATCAGTGAAATTTTGCTAACATTTTCATACTCCATCTATTATAATTATCGTTGAACCTTACAATATAATAAAATATTATAAATATTAAAATATAATGACGTGCAGTATACATCATTACATGACTATGACTACTTTTATTAATGATTAAAATTCTCCTAAACTTCAAGGATTTTAGTTTTTTGTTATTGGGTGATTTAACAGTTTCTTTTGATGAAGTTTTTTATCAATGATTTTGACAAATCATTTTGACCACTGAAAGTCTCATTTATGATGACATTGCAAGAAAATGAACCTACTGCTGCAGTTTTATTGTGGTGGTTGCACCGTCGCTAAAAGGTGAACCTGAGAGTTAAAATTTTATAGGGACGGTTTGCAATAGATTAATTCAAATTGGCATTTTTATACAGTTAAACCTCTATGTATAAATTAATAGTCCTGGGCCCAAGGAAAATCTATTAGTTTAGTGAATATTAAATATTCAATAAACTAACAACTTATTAATGTATTGATTTAACTAATAAGTTATCAATTTATCAAGGTGCTTCTTATTTTCTTAAACAATTTATTGAATAATTTTTTGTTGCACTCTGAGAAAATCACATCAGAATTTTACCATGTTAGGTAAAGTTAGAGATGAAATTCAAGGTGACATCAAATTTCAGAAAGAATCAAATAATTATTGAGTCATATTTTAAGAAGGCTTCATGATAGAATAATAAGCACTCTGTATTAAGAAATTATTCAGATCTTATAAATTTAGTAAACTATTAATTTACCACATTATCCCCAAGTCAGGACTGGCTACAAATACTATTCAACCGGGGTTATTAATTTATCGGGTATTCAAGGTTCTACCATATAACCGTCCCGACAAAGTGGCCCTATTGCATTGGTGTCTTTTTCTTTTCTTTTTTTGAAACTCCCTAAATTAAAGGGGCAAACTTCTCATTCAATAATCAACTGATTACAATAGGAGCAAGGATGATCAACATTCAGCATCTTAACAACAAAATCAGGGAAGTAATCCATCCATATAGAAGATGTCTTCGAGGACAATGCCAATTTGGCAAGGCCATCACTAATAGAAATGTTGCTTCTACGAATGAAAGAAAATTCCACCCTAGAGCACACCCCACATTCGAACAATTTTTTTTAACTAAATTAGAAACTTCATGTTCCGAAGAATGATTCCCTTTTAATAATTGTATCACGTTGAAAGAATCTGATTCAACTATAAAATCCTCGAAACCAACATTTTTGCTGCCTTCACCCCTTCCAAATAGCCATAGCCTCCGCAACAATGGGAGAGAAATTTCTACTGTAAAATTTAGCCAAAACTAGAAGAGGAAAACATTGATTATTCCTGATAATGGTTCCCATCCCGAATCCTCCATCTCCACTGCCGCAAGTGTTGAAATATGTCTATAAAGTAGTGTGTAATAACTATTTATTTGTACTTAGTTATTTCTCATATATTTGTATTATTGAATTTTTTTATGAATAAATTAAAAATTTTATTTTAAATTAAAGCGTATTGATAAATCACTCAAGCATGGAACTATTGTCAACGAAAGAAAAGTGAAGACAGAAGCGTCTCCAGATGAACAATTTTCAAATAGTTCAGAACGATATTAACAATTTTAGGATCGACTTGACAATCGAATCTGATTACGACTGTTAGGTTGAACCGTTGAATATAAGTCTTGGGGTATAAGAGTGGAGACTCAAATGGTTAACCTAGACATGTTGAATAGACGGTAATAAATTAGTTTAGTGCCCAAAACCGTTTACCTAACTCTAAATCTAATTGTTATACCTTAAAGGCTATTTTCATAGTTACCATAATCATGGGGTGAATACGTAATTTGACTTGGTTAGTTACAATATTTGATATGTCAAATGAGTGAGTTCGAATTGACGGGCAATACCTCGGTTGTTGGGATTGTAATTTAATTAAGTAAGAGTTGCGTAATTCATATATATGAAAATTCATCGTTGAATTGTGAAAGTAGCAATATCACATTATGCTTTTATTAATGGGTGTGTGAATAAATTAACTTGGTCAAGCATTCGATGAAATGAGTCATTGAATAAGATTTTTGAATTGTACATGACAATTCACTATAATGTTTTTCTTATTTACAGTCAATAAAGGAGTTAATGAAATAAAAACAAAAGTGGTAAAATGGTAATTTTGCATTTCACTCTTGTTACAGATATTCACGATGGGTATCATGTTAAAATATTCGTCAACCGTGAAAATAAATAGATTTTATTTACACCAACAAAAAATGTAGCGTGCATGAATCGAGAGTTGATTCGGTATCGAACTTATAGTGGATTCGTACAATGTCAAGATTAAATAGGTCTGAAATCATTTGTGGAAGATCAATTTCGTGATTTTGATCTTAAAGCATGAAAAACAGGAAGAACGCTCGAGAGAGTTCCACCAAATCAGAAATTCTCCGATACAGAGTAAAGGTGGAAAATCGTTTTCCATTAATCTATTCGTTTTAATATTGTATATGCATGATCAAACTAAAATTGGTTTTAAATTATTTAATATGATTAAATAAGTCAAATCAAATTGATTTTTATATTCCATCCACGAACCGTTCCTGGTTCAAATCTATTTTTTTTAAACTGATCGATCCTAGCAATTGGTATCAGAGCGTAGGTTTAAGATTATGCATATAGATAATTAAAATGAACGTATCATGAATTTTACAAATATTGTCATATGTTTTTATGGTAGATTCAAAATTGTTTTGAATATGTTATGTGATAGGATCCCGAACTATTGGCTCTAGAAATTTTTATTTAGCATTGATGTATGCTGAATTTGAGGTATAGTAATTTATGTAATTTAATTATTGCAATTGTTGTAAATTTTTAATTTGTTGTAAATTCATTGTCACCTCGAAATCATCACCGAAAATCACTCGAAACTGTCGTCGAGAAGTCACCGGACAACCACTGAGAAGACGCGGGGAAACGTTATTGTTCACGCCGGTACTATTTCACGGGTGGTACTGTTCACGCCGGTATTGTTCACTGGTGGTACCGTTTACCGATGGCTACCGCTCACCACTGCTGCCACGTGTTGTCCCTTGCACGGTAGAGTTCTAATCGGATTAGGAAACCTACAAGTTTTAGAAACTCATGGTTTTAGGAAACCTAGGGTTTTCAAATTCAAATTTCGAAATATGATTTCAAAATCAATTTTAGTCCCTTATTTAATTTTAATTTAAAATGGTAAAATTTTCAACACTTATATAATTGTCATTTATTTTAAAATAAATTAATTTACTAATTACTTGGTAATTAGTTTATCAAATTAAAAATAAGTTGGAAAATTAAAATTTTTAAATTGAATTTTTTTAAAAACAAATTGAACTAATATTTTTTTAAGTGGTACAAAATGGTGGGATAACATGGAGATGAATGGGAAAATTACAGACGCCATGGAGACTGGTTCATAAATTAGTTTATAATTTATTTATTATTTTTTTATGGGTTGTACTTAGAAATGAGTCAATAGGAAGGTTAAATTTAAATGTATGCTTTTATTTTAATCATGCATCATCATATAATATGCCATATAGATTAGGGATATGTCAATATCAAATATCCATGTAACATGTACATGCATCATTATAGATTAATTGATAATAATTACAATGTGACATTTATAATGATTATGATTTTAAATTGAGAATTAAAATTACTAAAAGATTTATAAAATTCATCACATTTTTTAAGTTTTGTAGTTGTAACAATCAAGCTTTGAATACTATCTTTTAAATTATCTTTTTTGGATACATTTGTGAACCATACTTTGTAGTGCATTATGTTTCGGAGATTTTGTAATGACCTACTTTGTTACATTACATATATAAATTATCAATATATGTATTTTTTAGAAAAATATCGTGTTTGATAAATATTTTGATGATATTATTACTATGACAGGTGTAATGAAAACTAAAAATCTAGTATTTTTTTATTAATATTATCAAAAAAATATGTATTTTGCGACCAAATAAAATTGGTCACCAATAACATTTCGCAACCAAAATATTTTGGTAGCAAAAGACCTTAGGCGATGAAGAAAGAGTTTGGTCGTAGAAAGCTTTCTGAAACGAAAAACATGTTGGTCGCAAAAGCTTTTACCGACCAACCTCTGTTTTTGTCGCAAAAACATGTTGTGACGAAGAAGACTTCATCGCAAAAAGGATAAAGCGACGAACTTTTTATTTTGTCGCGAACGACTTTTGCTATCGAAGTGAAAGCGATGATGTTCACGACGAATATATTTAGGTTTTGCCGACGAAATTTGGGAGCTTTAACGATCAATATTTTAGTCGTTAAACCCCATGTTTCTTGTATTGACAGCCTTTTTCTTTCCGACCACCAAGTCCACGTTAGAGTAAGAAACATTTCCCAATCAGTCCTAGAACAGCTTCCATTGAGGAAAGCTAACACGTCCCTAGCATCTGAAATATATTATGAAAATCTGCCAACAAGCTTGGTTGAATTCCAGAATTTTTTGCCTACTTGCAGAACCAGAGGGCGTGAATAGTGGTGTTGTCCGATCTCCTACAGACAGGGCAGCTACGGGAACACTCATGTGAGAAAGGTTGACTGCAGTGGGTATGATATTGTGACAAACCCTCCATGAGAACAGGTTGACGTTGTTCGGCACCTTACTATTCCAGATTTTCAACCACCAATTTCGAGCCTCGTCACTGTTCGAAGAAGCTGGCAAAGCTAATAAATCTTTTGCTACCTTATAACCAGATTTCATTGAGTATTTTCCATCCCTCTCAAAATGCCAAAATATCCTGTCCGTTCCTCCACAGTCGGCAATAGGATCTTGAGAATCAGTTCCGTCTCCATCTCATTAAAATTCTGCTAAATTAAGGGAATGTTCCAATCTGAATCTGGGGTTATCAGATCACTAACAAGTGAATCCTGGTGCATTTTTTTAGTTGTAACTGGTCTGAAACTGTAATGCGTCGGAAGCCAATTATCCTGGTATATTTTCACTGAGTTACCATTTCCAATTCTCCATCTAATTCCTTTGGACAGTAATTCCTTACCCCAACAAATGCTCCTCCAAATGAAAGGACTACTGCGCAACTTTGCTTCCATCACACCACAATTTTTAAAGTACCTCTCTTTAAGGACCCTAGCCACCAACGAATCCGGTTTAGAGATCAGCCGTGATTGTTTTGCAAGCATAGCTTGATTGAACAAAGTTAGGTCTTTAAAACCCAAACCGCCACCATGTTTAGAAACACACAATTTCTTTCAGGACATCCAATGTAACTTATCCTTTCCAAGATATTTGATATATCCTTTCCAATATTGTAGTTTTTTCCAAACCCTGTCCTTGATGCAGGAGAACATAGCACTTTTATTTTTACCCACCATAGATGGAAGACCCATATACTTTTCCTGACATTGAATAGTGGAAATCTGAAGAATCGATTGAATATTCTGCTTGGACTCTATGGGAACATTGGGACTAAAAGATAACACTGATTTATCAAGATTAAAATGGTCTTTATCCATGTGCAATGAGTTTTTAATGTATCCGGCACATCCGTTCTCTATTTATATACATTATTTTCATACTAGCTTATCCGGTGCAGTTTTTATGCATGGCGAAAGGGAGCATTTGAATGGTCTTAGCTCCTGAATATTCAGACGAAAAATAAAAAAAACTGAACTTCAACCCCCGGACACTTTCTTTTTTTAAATATATAAGGGATTCCTTCTCTTATCCTCTATGTAGCTCGTTGGTCCTTCGTAAGTGCGCTCCGCGAGCGTTGTACATCTTTCTTAGATAAGAACAAGCAGATGCAGCGATGCCTCAACTAAGAAGCAGAGTGAAACAAGAAAAGCACAAAGCAATTTCATAGTAACTCAAAATGGTTTTAACCGCCGCCGCTTCTTTCATATTTGCACGGGCAAAAATGATGCTATCGTCCACGAAAAATAAGTGGGTTAGACTTGGACTATCCCTGGATATTCTGACTCTATGAAGGGAATTATTCATCTCAGCCCCTTTCAGCATGGCAGAAAGAGCATCAACACATAGAATGAACAAGTACGTGGATAATGGTCCCCTCAAATCCACTTTATCAAAACAGAGAACGTAACACTCTCGATACAGTTCATAATCTTCCGGATCCAACCCTCCATAAAACCCATCTTTTCTGTAATGTTTCGGATAAAACTTCACGCAACCTGATTGTAAGCTTTACCCATATCAAGTTTCAACACAATCGTTCCTTTCTCACCCCTCTTCAGGTTCTTTATATGGTGAATGCTTTCAAAGCTCAAAATCACATTGTGCGTTACAAGTCTACCAGGGATGAAGGCATTCTGATTATTTGATATTAAATCATCCAGGAAACCCTTTAGTCTATTCGCTAAAGCCGTGACAACTATTTTATAAGTAACGTTGCATAACCTGATTGGCCTAAAATCTGCAACCTTGGTCGGATTGGATTTTTTTGGAATGTGAACAATGCCGGTATGATTAAAACCTTTCAGATCAGCTTCATTGTTTAAAATATTCGGGCAGGTCACTGAGACTTCTGGACCAACAATACTCCAGTAACGTTGATAAAACAGTGCTAAAAAGTTGTTCAGACCGGGGGCTTTTGTGGATACATTTGGTTAAGCGCAACAGTGATATCCGCTTCGAAAGGGATACATTTGCAATGGTCTTTTAACAGTTACAGTAAAGTGGAAATATTGCGATTGTTGTTCGTAACTGACGCAATATAGTGGCAATTCGGCGACGGTACTCTATAACTGTTGCAAAAAAGCTGCCCTATTGCGTCGGATTTGGACGACCGTAGCAATATGGGGACGATATATTTGCCCAAACTAGACGTTGATGACACTCTATTGCAATGGTTTAGAGGTTATGGGTTTCCTCTAATTAATTCATGAAGATATTTCCCTATAATTATCCTAAAATTTTATAAATGCACCGGTAACCAATTATTAAAAATTTGTGAAAACCGTTGGTTGAAACTAATCTAATGGTTTAGGTTACTTATTACAAATATTGATCGGTCGTTGATGTACCATTCCCCTAAATTATGTAGTATCCTATGAAAATCCAATGCAAAATTAAGTAAGTTGCTTTTGACCATGTGAAAATCAAATATTAGAACCTATTTTGCTTGTACTAGTTGTTAAAATATGTTGCACGTGATAAATTAAACAATAAAAATTTTATTATATTAATATTTCAAAAATGAAAAAGTATTTAATCATAAAATAGTTGGATAATACAAAAAATGATATAAAGCACAGAGTGATTCTAAAATTCATAAAAACCTATTAGATTTCTTTCAAATGTATATAGTTCCTTTGAATTCTAGTATTTTTAATAACGGATTTTAATAACAAAATTACATTTGATTTTTTTACTTTTTCTGAAGGTACCTTATCTTAATAAGCTTAAGTTATATAATATATTATATTAAACAAATTAATATAATATAATAAACGGTGATATAAGACATAATAGAAAATAAATATACAAACTGTTATTGATAATTATTTACGACTATACATAAATAATCAACATTTAATTATTTGATGCCTATAGTACCAATTTAAAAATACTGAAAAACAGTTTAGACAACATTATCCAAAAAGTTAAAAATATCATTAATCATTTAATTTAAAATAATTAACATTTATGAAGGACAATTAAAGAATTTATCAAAATAGTGATGTCAATTTATGTCTAAAAATATTTCTGCAACTTAACCTCATTTATATATATTATATATTATAGATGATTTAGAAAAGAAAAACTATAAGTAACCTCCCCACTCTAAGTTAAAAGCTAGCTAAAATGCCATTGTGTTATATCATTAAATTGAGGGGTAACATTATTATGTTTAATAAAAAATAGTTCCATATAAGTGTAATTAATGCTTACATGATGTGATAGCTTCATACGTTATTCGGAGTGATCCTTATCATGAGCAGAGCAAGATCTTTTGTTCCATTTTCCCTATCTTCTTTTTGTCTCACATGAATCAGACTATCTAAAGAGAAAATTAAAAGAGTTACCAAAACGACAGAGAATATCTGAATCGATCATTAACCCAACTTTGAAATTAAGTAAAATTACAACCATTCAAGACTGCCGTCTACTTAACAAAATAGTTGACCAGGCTAATTGTAGAGTGCATACGGTTCAATAAGGTGGAAAGAGTTTACTGAGGACAAAAATGGATAAGCTAGAATTTCTCAATTTTGGCCTTGGAGATTCATAATTGATTACAACATTATGACACTAATTTGTACAATTTGGCAAGCACATAAAAGATCTATATCAACTATATATATAGATACTATTATCTTTCCCTTTTCCCTTTTGAATTCCTAAGTTTTCTTCTACTTGCCGGCATTGTTAAACAATCATTTTCTGAGAGAGAGAAACAAATATTTAAGACAATTAGGATGAATTGGTATCTGCATACCACCAAAAGAGAAAAATGGAATGCCTGAAAGTTATTATTTTCATACAATTTACAACGATTTGTTTAATGATGTCTGTTTTTTTGGGATTTAGAACCTTATATGTATTGCTAACTGAAAACTTATTGTAATTTTCAGTGAGTCGGGAAGTTACTTATTTTCTTTGTCAGTAAGTGAAATTCTCATTGACATATGTATAGTTTTTAATAAAATTATTTCTCATGCTACTTTGAATTGATTTAAATGGTTCAAATTACAACAAAATTCAGGCATGTGAGGTATGAAAGAACTTACTTTCACCTCTTGCCATTTTCATATTTATCACTACTATTTTTAAATGAGGATTAAGAGGAGAAATAATTTTAGATACACTTGTTCAACTAAATTAATTAAATTTTAAGAATACTCTACAACTTTGAACGTCATTTTCAACCCTCAACTTTTAACGCCACTTTAGAAGCCATACTCAACCCCTACTATTTTTTCAATAAAATTATTTGCTACTGAGGATGAATTGTTCTCCGACTCCACCACTTAAATGAGCATCTTGGGAGTTCTACGATATGCTACCATTACTGGACCATATATCTCTTACATAGTAAGTAAAATGAGCAAATACATGCACAAACCTACAGTTATCCACTAGCAGGCTGTAGGAGGCTTCTCAGTACCTGAAACGCACTACTCATGAAATCTTCATCTAAAAGCTGCTTCCCATTACAACTTGCACGCCTTTTAAAATGCTGACTAGTCTAGTAGCACTGGCGATTGCAATCCACTGGTGGCTTTGCTGTTTATCTTCATGACAACTTAATCTCTTAGTCCTCAAGTACAGGTGGTGGCTCACTCAAGTATTGAGAGTGATTACAAAGCCTTATCTCACACTGCTAAACTACACCTAGCTAAACGGGACTAGCTTGGATTCAATCTCTCCTTGATAAATTACATGTTCCATCTCTTCTCCTCCAGTCTTATGATGTGATAACCAAGAAGCTGCGTCCATTGGCAATAATTTTGTAAACCATGCAAGACCTGACGAATATTAAGAATGATGTTCACATCATTAGGGATAAGCTTCTAGCTAAACAACTGCTTATTCAATATGTACCTCATGCTGATAAAGTGGCAGATATCTTCACTAAAACTATTTCGTGGACTTTAGTTCTCACACCTTAAAGGTAAGCCGTGAATACCCTCTTTCGCCTGGGGGATTGTTAGCATGAATAATTAGCCACCTTTGCCGGCTACTCAACACTTTTCTCAAACTCAGAAGTGCACTCTAGGGAAGTAGGCAGCTCAACATGATCAACTAATCCTCCGCCTTGCACATCAGTGACACTAATAGTTAGTTTCAGATCTGATGAGATGCTCTTAGTGGCTAAAATGGAAGGCTTATTTATTGAGAACTTTGTCATCATTTTCCTTGTAACCAAACTTTACCCTTTTACTTAATACTATCTATCCATCCGTGCTATGCACGAGCTACAAAATATAACTTTAAAACTTATTTACTTAAAATAACATTGTTATTATCGAAAACTTGAAAATATTTTTAGAGGTCTTATTGATGAATAAAATATTAAGACTCGATTGTTTAACTTTTTTAAGGTTGAGAAGATTCTCTCTAGTAGTGTAATTTTGAGCAATAAGAGTAGGGAATTAAATTAAAGGGAAGAAAATAACCTAATTTTATTCTATAATATCTATTAATGATAAATCTATGTACTTAAAATATTTCTACTAAAGAATTATAAGAAAATCAATTCAATAACATATCCTCCATTGATTGAGAAAATTTGAGCAGGAAAATTCATCAGTAAGAACAATATCACGAAAAAATAATTAAAAGTTAAGATTGGATAATTAAGACTATCAAACAAAATATAGTGGGTAAACTAAATGAAAAACACCAATTCAACAATAGTAAAGTCGAGGTGATGAGCAAGAACTATACCTCGAATCGTAGTTCATTTGAGTGGCAGTAATGGAGAATATTTCTTCACATCTCTTTGCTTAACCAAAATAAAGAAGCAAAACAAAAAAACTATAACCAAGATATTAGGAAAAAAACTAAAAATCTACTTAACTTTAACTATCCAATATGGAAGAGCATGTCAATGGAGAAGTAAATAGACTTTAAATGTTAGTGGAATGATGATTGATTATGAATGTGAAGAGATTATTGGAGTTTCAAAATGTTAATTAGGAGTGAGTTGGACATGAGGAGAAGTAAATGAAACTTGATTGGATTGAGTAATGAAAGATACAAAATAATAAAAGTTTAAACAAAATAGAATATGATTTATGAATCAACATATTTTTTCAAAAACAAAAAAGAAAGTTTAGATTTTAATTAATAATTAGGCTAATTGACATTTTACTTTAAAGTGTATTACTTTAAAGAGTATTACAATGTAATGTAGTTAAGAACTATGCATCTCAGAAACAAAAATCAGAGGAGTAGTTAGAACAAAATTTGAACCAACAAAAAGTTTTGTAACATCATAAAAATTACTATCGACAACCAAAAGTAAACTTAGACTAGAAGCAGATTCTGAAGGATGGCTAGCAAGTGTAAGAAAAAGACTATAACAACAACCATTTTTCCTATCTTTAGAAAACAACTCATCTTTAAGCTTCCCGTGGAGAAAAGTAGTACATGTTGCAACGTCCTTACAAGACAAAATTGTGAGTGAAACACAACAAAAATAAGGTTGTCTTGAGTGAGTTTTGAATTACTAATTAAAATATTTAGGTACTCTAAGTAAATGATTGATTTTAAGGGGATAAGGATGGGAGTTAATGGAACTACAACCAACATGACTAATTGTAAAGGCTTTACCATTTCTCACAGTAAGCTTCCCGCCCTAGATACTCGTTTGTGACTCTATCAGCATGCTAGGAAGCATCATTTATTTCTCAGGTCATACAATAAAAACACCAGGGTTGAAGGCTTGTGGCCTATAAGTTTTATTCTGAGCAGAAGCTTGGCTAGAGGGAATATGAACACCTTTGAAGTTCCTGTCAAATCTATATTAACAAGTTGTAGTAGTATGATCTAGCTTTTTACTTAATTGATAAACTACTATATTGCTTGAAGTTCTACCAAGTCTTCCACATTTGCGACCTCTACTATAACCACTGGAAAATTTGTTATTCTTATCCAAAATATCCCTGATTCTTGTTGGTCCACTAAAGTTGACTATTGAAGTGGTTTATTAGCCTCTAAGTTCAAAGCTAGAATGGCATCGGATTTCAACCTTTCTCACATGAGTGTTTTATTTTTCGACCTCTCCGTTTTAGTATTTTATTTTTCAATCTTGCTTTTTGGGTCATAAGGACAAGTAGAACTTTCTCTATTGTTAAACTCTTAGATCTTTCTTAAGGTTACCTTGATAATTACTAGGTCATTTTCTAAGGTCATAGTGGAAGTGTAGAATGAGATCTTGCTCATCCACTAGATTTCCTACAGCAAGAAGATTTGCAACTATGTTTCTCATCTCATCAAAATAATTAGCAAAAGACATCTATATTTTGGTGTGTTGTTCATTGCATTTTTGAGCTACAATAGTCTAACTCTTGAGGAGCTTGCAAATGCTCTCTCTAAGACATTTCAAAAGCTACTAGTCTGTTATAATACAATATTAATCCAAGCACATACTCATTCATTGAAGACCTCAGCCAACTTAGAAGAAGCCGATCATTGTAAATCTAGGTTAGAAAATCAGGATTCACACTCCCATCATTTTGTTACTATGGTGGAAGAGGGGTCTGAGTGCCAAAGATATAATCACTCAGCCCATGCCTTACAATGGCATGCATTACCCCTGACTTCTAAGATATAAAAATGTATCGTTCAAGTTTGATTGAAATAGTAGCATTTAAGGTATTTTTGAAAGGGTTGAGGCTCTCTAGTGCTCTATTTTAGCTTCTTGATTTTTTCAAACTAGTTTTAGATGTTAAAGTTGCAGCAGCTATTGTGGTTGCCATGGATGACTCTTAGAGGAGAAGAGAATAAATGGCTTCAATACTAAGTAAAATTCAGGTAAGTGATGGAATAAAGAACTTTCTTTCACCATCTTGCTCTTTCGATATTTATAATAAGTAAAAAAAGTTTTTTACAAGGAATTATGACAGATTTCTTAATAGACAAGCTTTCCATTTTAGGCAATGAGAGCATCAAATCTGTAACTAAATATTTGTATCACTTATGTGCAAATATCTTTGCTGAGGAGGGGGATTCAGCTAATCATACGTAGATTCTTGATGCCCTAGAGTGCACTACTGAGTTAAAGGAAAGTGTTGAGTAGTAGGTTGAGGTAGACTGGCTTGCTGAGGTGGTTGATTATGCATGTTGATATGCCAAAGATTATTACACTACATCATCAACATATTTCTCAGCTGGAGAGAAATAGTTTAACCAACTTAGTTACACAAGTTAAGTTGTTAATCTATAACAATTGGTTAGTAAAAGATTGAGGACGGAATATATTTCTAACGCCTTTAGTGTACGTGTAGTAGCTCTCTCTATAAATGTTATAGCTATTTCCTCATTTCAATTAATGAAGGAAATATTCATTCTACAATTTTTATATTATTGCAAGAATTAAGATTCTTTGAAATCTTTCATGGTATTAGAGCACAGCAAATTTCATCAGCAACCAATACAAAAAGTAATGTAATGTCAAATGATAGTATTGCAACAATAATCAATACTCTGGTTCACACAATATGTTAAAAAAAATTTGAGTAGCTCAATATCTGTAAAGCTTAACATAAGCAATTATGTCAATGAAAGTCTTAAGTCATCCCTACTGTGATTTGGCATGATCTTGATAATAATATTTGATATAGTAGAGATGCCAAGTAAGAAACTGGCTAATCGAGGAGAAAATCCATAATGGAGAGCTTGGACAAGGAAACACATACTAGTATTGAGTTGGCTGAGATCCTTGATGACCGAAAGTGTTTTGGCTATAGTAACCCAATATAACACCTAACCTAAAGTTTGGAGTTCTTTGGAAAGGCATTTTGCAAGCCAATCGAGAGCAAGATTGATGCAACTTAGAAATTCCCTTCATAATTGCAAGAAATAGAATTTCAAGTGGTTGAGTAATGTGCGAATTTCGAAGAATTGCTTATAATCTTAATTAAGTAGGACAACCTATAAGATATCAAGAATGGATCTTGTATGTGATGAATGGCTTGAGCCTTGATTTTAATTATGTGGTTGTTAACATAACATCGAGATCTAAAGAAGTGAACATAGAAGAGGTTTAGTCTATGTCGATGTGCCATGAGAATAGGCTAGAATGACAAATAACTGAAACTGAAAGTTTTATCGAGATGAGTGCTAATATGAAAGTAGCAAACACGGCAAAAAGATACAATTGAATGTAGGATCAAATTTTTTATTAAAAGCAATGTTTAAAGAAGAATTTAAGGAGAGGGATGTTTTTTTCTAGACAAGAAAACATAGGGAACTTTAATTATAAAGGATATGGAAAAGGTAGAAGAAGTGGTAGAGTAATCTGTCAACTTTGTGTAAAGTCTAGACATACAGTAGCAGTCTGTTATTATAGCTATGAGAAAAACTTTGTTAATTCTTCACATCAGAAACAATTCATTGGTTCTTCTACTCCCTCAGCATAATGACCACTTCTCCTACTACTTTTATGGCTTCACCATCTGCCTATATTGCCTCCCTAAACTCGGTCAATGACTATGCTTGGTATGTTGATAGTGCAGCAACAAATCATGTTATTGTAGATTTTGAGAATATAGACTTGTATAAGAGTACAATGGAGGAGAAAGCTAGTTGTGGGGAATGATAAGATATTACAGAGTACTCATACAGGTTCTTCATTAAAATCAATCCTTGAAACTAAACTATCTTTTAAGCGTTCCCGAAGAACTTAACTATTCTTTCAAAATTAACACAAAATAATAATGTATTCATAGAGTTTGATGCTAATTCATATTTGTGTAGGACAAAGCCATGGGAACCCTACTTTTACAAGGTATTAAAGAGGGATTGCATCTACTGTTTTATCCTGAATCAAGAGGACCAATAGCTTTATCATGCAATCTAAAATCAAAATCATGTTTTCTCGATCTGATTTGCCAAAAATTTTCTAGTTTTGCTTCTTGTAATTCCATGACAAATAACACTCCAATAATCGATTCTAGTTTTAGTTTTGTTTTGTCTAAATCTAGTGCTTATAAAATTGATGTATCATTGATTTCCTATCCTGTCAATAGAAGTTCAAAGTTTCAATTTTCAATCTTTTGTTTGTCTTTTGATAAATATATCAAATTGATGTGAATTTTATTTTCTACGTAAAAAGGGAAGTTGATAGCTTTAACCCAGGTTTTACAAAGGAAATTGATATATGGCATGAGAAATTAGGTCATTCACATAAAATTTTGAAAGTAAGAGATACTTCATAAAATTTTGAAACTAAGTGATACTTCAATTTCAAAAGAAATTCCTTAAGTATGTTATACATGTCAGAAAGGAAAAAAACCATGTCTTCCCTCTCAAAAATCACAAACTCTATCTACAAAATGATTTGAACTCTTGTTTACAGACTAGTGTGGTCCTTCTCCAATCCCTTCAAAAGAAGGTTAAAGGTACTATATTATTTTTTAGATGATCACAGTAGGTTCTCACGGGTATTCTCACTTAAAATCCAGTTTGAAGCACTAAACATATTTGTTATCGTCAAAAAACTTATTGAAAAGCAATTACATTGCAGCATTAAAACTCTTCATTCTGATTTGAGAAGGGAGTTTAGAATTTTTTCTAAATATCTTCAATCATAAGGGATGCAATTCAGAAATCCACTTCTCTATGAATATTAACAAAATAGAAAAATAGAAAGAAAGTATAGGCATATTGTTGAAACCGGGCTAGCCTTAATTGCTCAAGCACATATGCCCTGTAATTATTAGTGGGAAGCTTTTTAAACATCTGGTTTTTTATTAATAGGCTACCTACTCTTAGTCTGAACTATAAATCACCTTTCCAATGTCTCTTTAATCAAATTTTAGATTAAAAAATTTGAACAGTTTTTATATGTATTTGTTTTTCACATTTGAGGCCATATAACACTCATAAATTCAACTTGCATTCTTAATTTTGCATATTTTTTTGGATGCTCATCAACTAATGAAGGATATAAGTGCTTAAACTCTAATGACAGGGTCTATATCTCCTAGAATGTAGTTTTAAATGAATTAGTTTTTCTTTATTCTGATATATTCTCTCAATCTGAGTCAAGATAAGGTAGTAGTCTTCTAAGGATCATTTTTTAGTAGTCCCTACAACATTTTAGGTATCTTCTCGTGACATAGTTAGACTTGATAATTCTAATAATTTTGTATCATGTACTTTTAATACTAATGATTCAACATGAATTATCATCTGATCTACCTTCCCCATTCTAGAAAACCTGGTTACTAACTCACCTATTATCCCAAACATTACCTCCACAACAAGGTTGACACATAATATGATCACTAGGTCTAAATTTGGTATATCAAAATCAAAAGCCTTGATAGCCCCTAAACAACCTCTACCACTTGATCCTACCCCTATAGAACCTATATTAGTAAAACAAACACTTTCCAATCCTCATTGGCAGGAAGCTCTGGTTGAGGAATACAATGCTCTTATAAAAATTAATACCAAGGGCATGTCATTAGTTGGAAGTAAATGGGTATTCAAGGTTAAAGTCAATTTAGATGGAATCTATTTTATGACTCAGCTTGAGGGCTTCAAGGATACTACGAGACCTTATCATTTATGCAAGCTAAATAAGGCTTTATGGCTTAAAACAAGCCTCTCGGGCTAGGTATGAAAAACTGACTGGATTGAGATTTTTTTAAATTCAAAATCAGATGCCTCACTATTTGTATCGCAGAGGCAATGATGTTATGTTCTTACTGGTATAGTTAATGACATTCTCTTAATTTGTGACAATAAGGAGTTGATTCCACACTTAACTCAACATCTAAGCAACACTTTTTCATTAAAAGATCTTGGTTCAATTCACTACTTCCTTAGAGTAGAAGTTCATAGAAGCAATTTTGGTTTTCACCTGACATAGTCCAAATACATTACTGACCTATTGAAGAAAACAAAAATAGATGGAGCTAAACCTTTTTCCTCACCAGTAAGTGCCTCTGTTAAGCTCTCTCTCAATGAGAGAGAACATATGGATGATATCACCTCATTCAAGAATACTATAGGTGCTCTACATATCTTGCAATCATAGAACCTGATTGGGTTCATAGTGAACAAACTCAGCCAATTTTTGCATTAACCCACAAAAGTTCATTTGCAGGTCTGTAAAAGAGTGTTAATGTACCTAAAGAGGACTATACAATTAAGATCTATATATATCAAACCTTCCTCCTCATTTGACATATTAGCACTTTCATATGCTTATTGGGCAAGTGATGTAGATGACATGGGTCAACTAGAGCATATCTCATTTTTTTCTTGGAAAAAACCTAGTGTCTTGTCTTCAAAGAAACAAAAAGTGATCTCAAGATCAAGTACAGAGAATGAATATAGGTCCTTAGAAAATGTAGCAATTGAGATTCAATATGATCAAAACTTGTTAACTGAACTTTCTTTCCCTATGAAGACAACATTTCTTTTATGGTGTGGTCCACTAGCATTGGTCTCTAATCTTATTTCACATTCGAGGACCAAATATGTTGAGCTAGATGTTCACTTTGTTAGAGAGAAAGCCATGCTTGTGCCCTTTTATAGATCAACTAGTTGGTTTGCAGATAACTTTGTCTATTCCTCGATTTGCATATTTGAAGAGCAAGTTAAAGATGTATTATCGCCCTTTAGCTTGAGGGGGATGATAAGTCAAATATTACGACACTACCTCATCAACATATTTCTCAGTATAGAGAGAGTGCAGAGCAACAGTTTAACCAACTTAGTTATACAAGTTAAGTTGTTAATCTGTAATAACATATAGAGGATAAAATATGTTTCCAACTCTTCTCACGTACTTGTAATAGCTCTCTATAGATATAGTTAACTCTTTCGTCATTTCAATTAATGAAGGATAGATTCATTCTTCAATTCTACATTGCTACAAGTACTAAGATTCTTTGAAAATCTTTCACATGCTAAGACAATTAGATCATAGAATTGTAAATATATTACTTGCAAGCTGACTTTCTCCCTCTTTTCAATCGCTAAACTTCTCTCTCTATAAATATATTAGTTTCAATCTCTAGACTCTAGAATCATCATTTTTGTGATACTTCAAATATACAAGAAAAGATATATGGTATTGATAACTCCCAGATATGTTATCTATAACATATATAAAAGTACCAAACATGGAAAAAAAAATTTAAACGATAATGTTCTTATTGATATGTTAAATTATCTTTTTTGTCTGTCAATCAATATCCTTAAGATTTATCCTCATAAAAATGAAAATTATTTTTATCTCTCCTATCATTTTTCTATCATTATTAATTTAGTAATTATCGTTCATTCTTTATTGCATGCACATAGAAGAATAAAAATTTATCTCTAATCAGCATTTGGTTCCCCTCCCCTTTAAAGCCTCTACAATATCATTTGTGAAATGGGTTTTTTTCTTAGAATATTTAATTGAACTAGTGAAGTTACACGCCTGTTGCACGTAGCGTGTGAGTAATTTTTTTTTTTACTTTTTAGGTTATATATTAATTTAGAATGGAATAAATAAATAGGATGTTTCACTATTAAAGAGATATACTAATTACAATTGTTATTTGGTTTGTTAGCATTTCAAAATTGATTATCACTTGGTTTGTGTTAGTGGATAAAAATAGAACTAATGATGATGAAAAGCATGATACTTCTCATTTTTTCAACCTCATTGACTATTCTCATTTCATAACTTTTCGTATTTTTATGTGTTAAACTAACTAGCGTTCAATTGTGGTTATGAGCATGCACTAATGGCTAATTTAATATGTTTTTTCTTTTTGTTGTGTGTTCTTTTTATTATTTGAGGGACTTAGATCTAATAAAACGTATTTGACTATAACAAAAAAGTGTATTTTAATATCTAATGTGCTACTTTAAAGACTAATAAAAACTTTCATAAAATATGGTTGATTTCAATAGATTTCATCTTTGTACGTTTTCTTTATATTTCTATTACGAAGAGGTAAACATGTTTTTTCTACGAGACCTATTCGGTTTTGTTTATTTGGTCAATAAATAATTCTGTATATATAAGGGAAAAGACTAACAATACTTATAAAATATATTTAATTTGAATACATGAATAATTGACTTGTTGAAATTGAAACAAAAAATATTAAGATAAATTTGATCAATACAGTAGTTCTTAATGGAATATAAGTACTACAAAAATATATTTACAGAAAAACTATACATAACCCTTTTTTCGTTGTGCATGAAAATAACAATTGAACACTAGTTATTAAAATATTTAAGCTTAAAACAAACTAAAACGGATATCAGAGAATCATAAAAAAAAGCTATAATACTTGTTTACAGTTATCAATATAACACCTCTTCATAAATATTGTACACGATTACTTATTAGCTCAATTAATTATAATAATTTAATTAAAATACAAATTAAAGAACATCGAGTAAAATGTACATATAATCCACTCAAGAAATGAGAGTGGTCGCTGACAACGACCTTGACTATTTGATCCGTATAGATCAATTTTTAGTAAAAGTGTTAGAGATTCATGTGTCACAGGTCTAAGAGTGCAACTTGCCTTGTAAAAAAATTTTAAAATGTGAGAAATTTAAGTTTAAAGTAAATAAGTATTAACATTTGAACGGTAAAATAAATGCAATATGTTCATTGTTCATCAATATGTGTTTATATAGGAATTGATGGCTAACCATAAAATTGGAAGAGCGACGGAGGTTTCAAAGATTTATTGATCCATTATTCATGTTAGGGCAATTAGTCTATATGCTCAAAATGTTTTGTTGAACTCTAATCGAATTATGTTTTTAAAGATAAAAAATGGAAAATAAAAAATGGCAATTGTATTTTTGTATTTCTAGTTTCCATAGTCATTAACTGTTTAATAAAGAATGGATTGTAAGTTGATTTCTCTTTGAAAAATGAAAAATTAATTGAGCCTTAAATTGAGTTTAATGAAAAGAAATGGCTTTTAAGGAATTTTATTGAATTGGTTGGATAGAATGATCAAGAATTTTTTTTTCTAAAATGCATGTTTTTAGAAATAGTATAGATTATTAAAAAAATTTAAATACTTACTTATTTTGAAAAAATTTACGTGATTAGCATAATCAGGTGTAAACGCATGAGATAAAATACTAGTATTATTGAATGACACCATGCCGGAAACACATATGAATTAACAAAAGAACCAAGACAAGGTCTCTCTCATAAATTATGATTCTCACACCTTTTGTTGAAGAATCCAACCAAGCATGCACGCAAACAAAAAATTGCTCAGAAACGAGTACATGAAAAAATGATGACATTTTCTTATATTATTTATTTTCTTTTGGAGGGTTACATGCGAAAATGTGAATAAAAAAAAGGAGAAATTATTCATATTAAAGCCGTTTTTCCTTTCTTTAGAATTAGTTGGTGGAATAAGGAAAAATGCACAAATGTTTCATTCTCCACCATGTCTGTTTGCTCTTATTCTTTTGTTGGGTTCCCTTTAGGGATAGGCTTTTTCAAAGAATTATTTGTCTTTGTTTGGAGGCGTTTCATTCAAATTGTTCAAGTCATTGTCACATTGTGGTATGATGTTTTGTTTGGTTTAGGTCATTTTCTGTATGCAACCCATAGTTTTTAATTATTTTTAGTTTTTTTCTAGTTTCTATAGTGATATATATAAACGTACGTTACATGTTAGAGATATGTTCCGTGACTAAAGATTTTAAATCGATGTATTTCACAAATCGTTTTGCCATTGAATTAGTCTTATATACTACATTCAAGAAATATTGCTATACTTATATATTTATTATTAAATAAATAGTAGCAGAAAATATTTTGCGGTTAATTCGAATTTCATCTATGAAGACTGAAGGTGCCTGTCAAAAAAAATATTGGTCAAACAGCTTGGTTGATGGATCATCCATCCTTATATTTTATGATTGGAGAAGTCCCTCCCGTTCTTCGAAACAATATGACTTTATTATCGATATAGACTATTGAAGAGAAACACAACAACTAAGATCAGCTAAAAAAATCATTTTTTTAGTTTTTTTGTTAGACTGATCTGATTCATTACTTTTCTGTTTGGGTAAAAAAAAATTAATTTCCTCAAAATAACTGAAAAAATTAATGTCACTCAATTGGCTTATTGGAAGCCATTTGGAAGGGCACTTATCACTCTCGTTAGCACACCATAGAATTTTAAGAAATTTTTTAGAAACAATGGTGTTTTCCAATACGTTTTTGGTAAAAGTTATTTTTTTGGGTTAAATATAACATAGAATATAATTGTTGAAAAATCAAAGTTATCTTCATCCATCATTTGGCTTTTTAGGTGTGGAAAAAAATTCCACCCTATATACCTAACTATTTAAAGGGAGTTTTTAGTGGACTATACACTCACACTCACTCTTCATGTCAGCAAGGCTGAAATTACTCCTTTTTCTTCGTTTCTCTCTCTTTGCTTACCGTTTGTAGAGAAAAAAAACAGAGAGTAAGAAGAAAATCGTTCTAAGCCTTTATGCCTACCAAACAATCCGATTTTTACATGTGCACTTATATTTTTTGGTTTGAAACACTTTTTTTGCACTTGGAAAAAATTCGAAGAACTATCGGTTCACCACTGCTGAATCATTTGCCCATAAATGTGTTTCAAACAAAATAATTCTAAAAAAATTGCTACGCATGGATGTAAGAAAACACTTTATGAAGAAAGGCTTTAATAGGGAAAATGATTTTCATAAATAATTAAATTGTAAAGCTCATAAGTTTCTTGAGAATGCTATTATATGCGACTATGATTGAAATAGTTTTCAACTTCAACTTTGATACGTTGGAAAAAGTAGTAAGCAGATCAATTCACTCTTCTTTATTTTCTTCTCTTTTGATTTTTCTCTTTCCTTTTTTTGAATTTCTTTAGACAATGATAGTCATAAAAGTAGCAAGACAACGTCTCACAAAACACTATTAAGAAAAAAGAAAGAAAGAAAGAAAAGTTATTGCATAAAGAAAACTGTTCCTTTGTACAGTCTAATATCTCTCCAACCCATGATCTCAATCCCATATGGGTGTCAGTTTTCTTCATTCCTTTGCCTTCACCTTGCTTTCTTATGAGTTATGACATGATCCTCTTTGATATATGATATTGATTTAGACCCTTCTATGGTACAGTAAATTATGTAGCGGAATTGGTACTGAAAGGTCACAACAACTACGTAGTTGTGAAGATTACTTATTATAAACTTTGATTTTTCACCTTATTTGTCCCATATACCTATTAGAAATCACCTCCGACCTCTAATTAAAAAACACTTTTTCCAACGATCTTTTGTCAAGTATTTGATTATATTATTAAGTAAAGGGTACTGTTAGAGTTGAAGGTGAGTTTAATTGAGACTTTCTTTTTGTTTTTCAATGTGTGGGATATTTTCCCAACTTCCGATGGTCACGTGCCTGATTTGATCATTTGGTCTCTCTCTCCCCTCCCTACCTCCTACAAATTGGTTGGCAAAAAAGGTCCTAGACTGACATTAATTTATCAAAGTGATGTGATATATTACTATTAACACATATTATTTTGGTCTAAAACCTAGATATGTATTTATTCTTAATAATTTTAATTTCTATCAAGTAATTGATAATTATCTTTTTGAATATGGATGGAAGATGTCACGCCGGTTGATGACAATTATGAAACCATTTATTTTTTCTTTAAATAACGTATTTATTTTTTCTTTAAAAATGTTAGAAAAAATTTCACTTTACCTACTCAACATATCACTAATAAATATTTTAAATTTTAAATCTTAAAACGTTACAATTTAAATCATAAACTATCTATAACTCATAGCTACAACCCTTGATGTTATTTCGTTTAATAGACGTTAGTTTTATATAAAACGTCATTTTTTTCCAAACGACGTTGATTTACCTATAAGGGATTAGGATATCTTAGGGAGCCAAACACCATCATAAAAAAACACCCTCTTCGATGTCCTTCTGTTTCGATAACCCTTGTGTTGGTGATGATATTTGGCTCTTAGGATATCCTATCTCTAATAGTTAAAACAACGTCATTTTGTGTAGATAAAAATGACATCGTTTTGTATAAAAACTAACATCCATTAAATGGAGTAATATCTAGATTTATAACAATGAGTTTCAGCTTGTTTAGGATTTAAATTATAACATTTTAAAATTTAGGATTTAAAATGTTTATAAAAATAGTTTGAGGAGATAAAGTTTAACTTTCTCAAAATATTAATACTTGAATTTAGTCTTTTCTTAGAACAATTTTGCAAAAACATATTGTGTTTTGAAGAGTATTTTATTTAAATGCTAGACCATTTTCGGTTTTCTTTTCTTAGAAACTGAAAAATATAAAATTAATTATCAACAAAGCAATAGATAATTTTCTAGGTTCTGAATATGATTTACAAGAAATCAATGAAATCATGTGAGGTAACCGTCTCTGTCTTCATTAATCATACACATCGTTATTCCGCTATTCCTATGAATATATATCACAGTTATTGCTACCTGATTTTCAAGTTCTCCAACTTAAATAGTTTTATTCATTTTTATTATTTTACATTTTTGGCTTGAACCCAATTAATATATTGGTCCAAAGAATATTTGCTGAAAGTTTTAAAAATAATCTTTCCTGAAAATGTTGTAAAGAAAACATTTACTCAAAAGTCTGAAAGGTTGTAAATAAAACATTTCACCAAATTATTATAGTTTTTTTCTGAAAATAAATTATTATAGATTTGAGTTTAAACCTTCTCTCCCTATCCAATACAAGCAATAAACAAAAAGATTATGATTTAAAATATTGAAAAGAGTTTCAACTTTACTTTTAAAAATAAATAGTATGTTGGCCCATTATATTATTATTCAATTAGATAATTTGTATGATAATTATTCTGAAAATACTGAAAAAAAATATTTATTGTCAACTCCACAATCGAGAGTATATTATCTATTGAATAAAGATAAACCGTTTCCTAAGCAATGAGAAAATTTAAAAGAATATATTACATGAGCAACTTAGCACGAGGACTCAAAATCACAATATGAATACAGAGAAGTCATACAGTCAAATCTTATTCTGTGAGAATAAAATTTTCAATATGTGATAATAAGCAAATTTGGCACTTCTAGAAGAACAAAAGCAACAACTATGCCCAAAACTCCTTACATGTTTTAAAAGTTCACTTTACCTTGGTATTTGATCTTCAAAAACTTTGATTACCTATCACTGAAACTCAGTGTGCAAAAGTTGAATCTATCAAAAGCAAAGAGGAACTACTCATATCGGCAACACTTTGATTTGTTTACTCATAAGGGTGTTCAAAAGTTGAACATGATTATGGGAACATAATATAAAGCATAACAACTTAAGAAAATAATAAAATCTAGAGCCAACGTTTGGCTGAGTAAACAAATCAAAGTGTTGCCGATATGCTTGAGCAAACAAATCAAAGTGTTGCCGATATGCTTGAGCAAACAAATCATTGGTTGAGCAAATCAAAGGGCTGCTGATATGGCGGCATCTTCGGCTACAGTGTACAGAGCATTGGATGAATCCCATTGGTAAGTAAGTAGTGTTTGAAAGGTTTCTTTTACTTACCCCCAATTAGATTGCACACACTTCAGTTTATCAGCTTAGGCTTTGGAATTGAGGAAGTGGAGAAGCTTCAGATTTAAGCTTTAAGGGGTGTGTATCCATGTTTTAAGACTGACAATGATTATTCCTCTATAAGTGAATTAGAAATATCTTTTTTAATTTATCGTAAATCAAATTATGTAAATAATGTATAAAAAAAGTGTTGATTCGCATTGTGATAGTTGTTGATGCGAAAAATGTGTCAGCATCGACTAAGAGAGGACTGTCATGTGTCACTTGGTGATTCGTCCAGAAGTCTGTAAAAATCAAGAACGATCGTGAAAGCAGTAGGCAGGGTATTGGGAGTGCCCCATCTACTACACTCCGACAATCAAGTCATTGGAGTGTTGAAAGCGTATTAACAGTGTGGAGAATTGCTTACCATTAAATGAGAATCATTATATATTTATAATTATTTTATGTATCAGTCAAGCGTCCCGGTTCAATATATATTCCTCCTTAATCTGATAAAGAATGAAAATATTTAAGAAGAATATTTCTCAAATCATGATATTTTAGTTATCATCTTATTCTCTTTAACAACCTTTGATGTTGACTTATAGATGTGTTGTGTACCTATCATTTCTTTGTATGACTGATTATCATATTTTTGTTGTGTCGGAGAAATGAACTCGGCTATCTCGAGTAGTCGCGATCTTAGGTATGAGAGGACCTCGATCATCCACATGGCCTCAGAGTGTTAAGTATAGGTGGGGTCGTGGAGGGTGATCGGTCATCATGGTGACTTCGGTCAAGAAAGAGTCATTGATTTGGACTTAATGCGGCCCTCTCTTAGAATAGGAGTATTAGGCTTTGCTCGGAAATATTATTGAGTGGGTCTTAGTCCAAGTGTTTTTTCTCATGTACGATCGTGACATCTATGATACTAAATATAGTTGGAGATATCACATTAATAATAGCATTGACAGTTATCTTCGGCCTCAAATCTTTATTATTGATAATTATATTTTATATGGTAGTAAAAATTATAGTTACAGATACATTTATAGTTAAAATTGTAGTGAAGGTGAAAAGTGGAACCTGGTAAAAATATCCATTTATAATATCTAAAACCATTTGATGTTAAAGGGGCAGGTCTCCCCATTGAGTTTGTACAAGCTCTAAGGTTCCGGTGGTAAACGGTATGGGAAGGTGGGTGTGATAGTCTATGGCTTTTACCAATCTGCCATGCATGACAAACAGACATCTAATTTATGGTTAACTTCAAGTTTAGCTACTTTAAAATGTGATTAATAATAGTTCAAGATGAATGCCTAACTTGTGATGCCAAAATGCTGCTAACTTAGAATGTGAGGGCAATAAATCAGAAATCAAAGTAGTGGGAGTACACTGAACATCAGAAACATCATTTCATTAAATTAAAGAGTTTGTTACATTCTCATATAGGTTGTAAAGCCTCAGGGAAGATTAAGAAGTACAAACATCATCTGTTTTATAACTTATTAAAAACCTACTGGAACTACTGTAAACGGGAAATGCAGTGTCATTGTAAGGGTAGAGTGAATAGATCATGGCAGGAGCTGTTTTCTCCTAATTCTCAGGTATATATACAGCTCATATAGCCTATCCACATTGATCAATATACTCCTTGCGGCTAGGTCCTTCACAGAACATGTATGTGAGTAAAACTTGACAAACATCGGATTATCATAAGTAAATTGGCTAAGATTTCTCAAGTCAGTTGTGACATGGTAGGTAGCTCCACTATCTGCAGACAATGCCCTATCCGAACCCGCTTCTAAATTTTCTATGTAAGATGCAAGGTTAAATCCTGGGTTGAAAAGTGTCCTAGGACCTTGACTTGAACTTTGGCCATAGAGAAGGCTAGCTTGTGGTGATCCTTGTTATAATTTATCAAATCAAAAGCGACGATGAACTGTGCATGGCCCTGTTTGCTGCATACTTGACAGGTGACTCTATTGTTGGTTGTTCTACCTCCTCTTCTTCCATTGCGATCCCCTCTAATCTGATTGATTTCTGCAATTATTTCTTGTAGGATTGTAAGACCACTGCTATTTGTTTACTCCATTCATCTTGGTAAAACCACTGTAATTGTTGGTGTTGTAGACCAAGTATGCATTGGCCTTTGAGGTTGCTTCCTTCTCTCTAATCCATGATTCATGAATCATGACAAGTGCCTGCACCTCTTCAATTTTCAAAGTGTCATTTGTGGATGATATTCACAACAATAGGAGATGATCTTTACTGGTTATCATAACATCAAAATAGTCTACAATAGTCCTATCATCCTTCTTGGTAATAGGTAACGAGTTTTTAGACTCAACACAGTTTTTCTCGTGATCTGTTGGCATTGATTTCTCTCAAGGGCACACCATAAGTTATGAAATGTCTTATATTGTAGCAATGAGAAGCAGCTGGTCAATTCTAAGCTAAAGCATGAAATCATGGTTTAGAGTACTACTCTTTGTGCAGGTATCGAGTCTGTAATTGAGTATGTAATCACTTATGTCATGCCCAATGATGACGTACACTACTTGGGATTTTCACAGTATGTGGTTTCTCTCTGTCAAGTTTAATAGAGAGTATGGATCTTAGGGCATTTGCAAATAGGTTTAATTCACTACTATCGCTTCTTGTAGCAAAATCAATCGTCTCTTTATTTTGGAAGGTACTTTCGGAGGTTGACATTTGAGCTTCTCGAGCGACAATGGCTCTGATACTAAGATAAAAAGGTAAGGAGCTTGATTTGTATATCTTGCATTGAAAGACTCAACTATTACATCATGGAGTGTGTATTTCGTCATTAAACACTTAGCTTAAGGTTAATAACAATGAATATCAATTAGTTACAAATTTTGACCAAAATTAGGTACAAATCTGTTGCAAGCTGTGAGCTATTCACGTGAGGGTATATTTCTCATAACAGATTTGCTGAGCTGTAAGGCTGAGTGTGCATTGTGGATTGCACATGAAGCTGTTGTGTTAGAAGCATCAGATCGCCTCTGATGCTGTAGTGCTAGCTATTGCGCGCAAGGTGGGCTGCTGAGTGTGCGCGGATGCGCAGGTAGTGTAAGCTGCGAATGTTGCACTGTGGGTGTCCCAAAATGGCCTACAGTGTGGGCTTTCAGCAAATGTTCTTGGCCAATGTCCTTCACAAAGAAGAGTCATGAACATTTTCACATAATATGCATAACCACTCAAAACTCTAATATGTCTCTTATTCAAAATAAGAATCTCATTTAATACTAAGTATCACAACATTTCTATTCTTAGAACATCTCTATAAAAAAAATTTAAAAAAAATTCTAAAGAATTTGAAAAATATTTTCCAACAATATATATAAACAAAGAACGAATATGAACAAGTAAGAGATGGTTTTGCACCAAAAAGGTATTTAGATAGTTAATAGTTTTGTGAAGGCAAAATGCAGCTGTAGCGCATTTTAAGCACTAGTAGGGACCATGCATGAATTGATCAATCGCTGATACACTTGATACCTTTTGTTTGTGTTGATTTGGATTAGCCCTTATCTCATAGGCCTAACCCATTCACTCGTTTTCATGTCATTGTCATATTGAAAAATGATTAGTCTTATCACTGTTCACAATGTAGTCGATTATGGTCAGTCCTAAATTCAAACCTATAAATATAGCTAGATATACAATCTCGGCTACTTAAAAATATGTTAGGGCCACATTTACTTATGGTTTGATTGGATTGAAAAGTGAGATTCAAAATTTAAGATTACTCTTAAATCTAGATTTAAAAAGAATAGATAAAAATGCGGTAAATATTTGATCTATATCTCTGTATCTATATTTATATATATTCTATATTTATATTATATTAAAATAGATTTAAATGAATTTTTCATTTTATTGTTTAAGCCTCTTTGAAATTTAGTACAAAATAAAGTTTTTTCTCATCTTTTTCATTTAATTCATTTACCATACGAAATTTTTATAAATAGTTCGTAAGTTTTTCTTTTAAATAATATGTAGTTAGGGAATTAATATCTATAAGATAATTTGAGATTTTTTTGTTCAATGAATATTTAATTTTTAGTCAAAAATAGTTTGTTCGTTATTAATTTATAGAATTGATATTATCTCATAATATTTATGTCATTAGCAACATAAAAATTGTATGAATTTAGATAAATATATCGATATATTTTTTACAAGAAAAATTAGTGCTTAGTGAAATAATCATTTTTTTAAAAATTTGATGAATTAATTAAATAAAAATATTTTCTATGTTATTCAAGAGAAATGTTATATATAATGCAACTTCAGCTATCGAATTTTCAATCAAGCATATCTTGCTTTATGTGAAAAAATTCGAGCATTAAAATTTGTAATGTAAAGAATAGTTAAAAGCTATTTTCTTAGATGTCATATTTGTCACCACATATTAGTTCTATATATAACGTGCAACGCACGTCGTTTGAATCTAGTTATATTAAAATAAACTTAAGGAGCAGACAATTTTGATTTTTCTTTTTACCCTTTGTTATGGGTGTTTTCTCAACCAGTAATAACCTGACGACACGTGTCATGCCACATTGAGAAGCTACGATGAAATAAAGTTTTTAAGGAGAAGGACTAACCTCAACTGGTCAGCCTCAAGCAAGCTCGGGTTGCATAGACCCAAGCACGTATAAAATCGATATTCACGAGGAGAGCTCCATTAACCCCGAACACAAGGCCATCATTGTCCGTCAAAAGAAGCACTCAACATGTTCAATCACCATGACAAGATATCAAGATAGTCTTTGTCTGGTCATTTTGACATTTAATATAGAACATTTTATCTCAAGGTCGCCTCCCTTATATCCAATCGAAGACAGGAATCGTGTCTTGTGAGGCTTTCCTAGCACGCCTCCGAGAAGCTTCTTCGACACGCTTCCTCCCACCGAAGACCCGGGTATAAATACATCTACCAAAAATTGGAAGAGGTATTATCATTCTCTCATAAAGAAACTATGTCACAATATCTACCAAATACTGACTTAAACATTGGAAGCTCTTAGGCGGGGCAACCCCCCCCCCCCCCCTTTTTCACCTTTTGGGTTCTTGTTTGTGTTTTGCAGACTTTGAAGATACAAGGAGCTACAACCAAATAGGAGATTGCATGAAGATCATTGTTGAAGTTTTTGATATCAACAGTTGGCACCGTCTATGGGGAGCGACTGTAAAGTCATCCCTGTTTAAAGCATTTGAAACCCTTTCTCTCTCACGAAAAGAGGAAGAGTTCAGAACCCTACGCCGACGAAGTCGAGGACGAGAGGGAGGACTCACCCCTTCCCCCAGTGGAGGAAGGACCTTTTGCCGTCATAATGGTTATACGGCGAAGGAGGAAAGGCATGTCGGATACCATTCAAACCATGATGGTCTCTTGCACAGAAATGTACCCCTCCATGACTCAAAGGCTCGCTGGTGGAGTTGCAACGCACTCACAAAACCATGGGGGAAATCCATTCGTGAGAAAGTAAGGAGACTCATTAACTTGGAAGAACTGTTAACCCTCGAAGAAACTGGGACCAAAGAGAAATCAGGCTTCACAAGGCCAAGCGCCCTTTTTGTAATGTTCTAGTTTGGGTCATCCTAGGAGGACAAGGGAGGAGAATAAGGTCGGTGGAGAGCGAACGAATGCCAAGACCCCTGAAGGGCCTTCCAGGGGCAGTCTGTGAGCAGCCGCGGAAGATGGAGGAAAATATTGGTGGGACAGCTTCCACCCTACCCCCCGGGTGCCCTTTATTTTGCCACCCACAATTTTGCAAAGCTCCAGCTCAGGTAAAGGAATATCATGTTGCACGGATAGATGAATCTGGGAACACTCCCAGTTGAAATACAGCGCCCCGCACCAATCTTCCACCACGGGTGAAATGCAAATCTGGGCTAGCCAGCACCCGGCTCCCACGTCCCGATTCAGGTGAAACGATAAGACGAAGGTCATGCCAAAATTGGTACAAAGGCTTATGAGCAAAGCTATGACATGAAGCCTCAGTGATAGAGTAAGGATGTTCATGAGATCCCTTGCTCATATATTCGATAGAACCAAGCTTTTCACGAGGAGATACACAGGAGTGTTCCTCTCAAGCCCCCACATTAAGCAGATGAACCAACAAGAAAGGGGCCTACAACTGGTATGCCGCCTAACGAGCCACCTTAGGAAGGAACTTGAAAGACAAGAAGGGTTGATCATTCTCTTGCTAGAGGATCCGGAAGATGAGGCTCATGATAAATCAATGTCTGCCCACGAGTAGAATGTGGAGCTCGACGATCCCTGCCATAAAGGCAAAGCTGAAGCTCGAAAGGAAAGATGCTCGTATAAAAAATGAAGGGTAAGAGATCGAGAAATAAAAGTTTGATTGTCTTGTACCCTCCACCATGGTGAAACGGACGACAAAGATCGCCTGCACATCAACATTGGTCAGATAAAAGGTTTCCTTCTCTTACTCAAGTAATTTTCCCATTCAAGATTAACCATTCATAAGGCCTTTTTGAGCAAATCTACATCTATGGAAAAATAGAATGTGTTTACTAATGATTTTCTGGCTATCCTACAAGTCTCTAGGGATCAACTCTTCTACGACGTACGATGAAAACAAAAAGTGATGACTGGTAAGATGCTCTAGCCCACCAATCGAGATTAAATAAAAAGTGACAACTAGTGAGATGTTCTAGCCCACCAGTCGGGATTAAACAAACAGTAATGACTGGTGTAGTGTTCTAGCCCACCAGTCCGAATTAAACAAAAAGTGATGAATTATGATCTGTTCTAGTCCACCGGTAGGAATTAAATAAAAAATGATGACAGGTGAGGTGCTCTAGCCCACCAGTCAGGATTAAATAAAAAATGATGAGTAATGAGGTGTTCTAGCCCACCATTCGAGATTAAACAAAAAGTAATGTTTGCGGAGCACCTCAGCTCGTCAGACTGGATTCAAGGGTCTAGCTAGAGTAGACACGCCTATCTAGACGTCAAGGCAAAAAGATATGTTTACCTAGCACCCCCAGCTTGCCTGACGGGATTCAAGAGTCTAACCAGAGCAGGCACACCTAGTTAGACATAAAGAAAAGTGATGTCTACCGAGCATTTCAGCTCACAGACCGGATTCAATGGTATAGCCAGAGCAGACACGCTTGGCTAGACATCAAGGTAAAAAGTGAACTCTTTTGAGCATCCCAACTCGTCAGACGAGATACAAGGGTCTAGCCAGAGCAGGCACGTCTAGATATACATCAAGAAAAGTGATATATGTCGAGCACCCCAACTCGTCAGACGGGATTCGAGGGTCTAGCCAGAGCAGGCACGCCTGGCTAGACATCAAGAAAAGTGAGTTATACCGAACATCTCAACTCACTAACTAGATTCAAGGGTCTAGCCAAAGCAGTAGCTAGACATCAAGGAGAGATGTCTTCCGAGCACTCATGTCATCTGAAAATGTTAAAAGAAAGCCTTAACCAATGCAATCTCGATACCAGGGATAATGATATCTATTGAGCATCATAGTTCTTAAGATAGGGACAAGGCCCTATGATGGGCGCTTCAGCTCAAGGATTTATCCAGAGCAAAAACGCCTGGATAAGTGGTAAAGGAAAGGCTATCTAGCTAAAAACCAAAGGAACTAAACTCGATTTCGAGATCGCCAGACCATGAAAAAGTTCAACTAGAAAAGGACATGTTCGGCTGAATTTCAAAAATATAAACCCTCAATATGAGGAAGGTTCACCGACCAGGCCTGCCGGATAGGAACATTAAAGGCTTCATAAAGGTCGTGATAGGTCTATACAACCCCTGACCTACAGAGGGGGCTAACTGTGGACAAGATCAAGTCTATAAAAAAGGATCAAGGCCCTTTAAGGTCCACTCTAGCTCGTGGTCATAGGATTGGGTCAGTAAAAATTGGAAGGGATACAATGTCTGTCAGTGTAGTCGAAACAACTACACAGCTCAGGATAAAGGTCTCATCCAGACTAGGTTAAAGCTCGACTGCGGAAAAGGAAACTCTATCTGCTTAAGGAATGTTCGTGACAGGAAATAGGCAAAAGCAGAGATAAAGGTGCCAGAGGTAAAGGGAGTTTATTTTCATTAATAAACAAAGGACTATAAGTACAAGTAAAAGTATAATAATTTCCTCGGTTAAGGGGGCGAGCCCCTCCTAGGCTAGCTTAAATGTAAAAGGCCCCCACGTCTTAACAGTGGTCGCAAGATCTCCACAGCTTCCTTGAACTTTTTTGAGGACTCGAGGACTCTGGTTGCTCTGTTATTGGGGCCTCAATTTCTTTCACTTATGGATAGAAAGGAAGGAGACACTCGTCCTTGAGTTTGGAGCGATTGCGTCGTCAGCCTACTTCTGGTACATCAACCCACTTCAAACGGTCGATAGAGTAAGCTGATGAAAGATCGAAAGTGATGACGGCACTAAGGAAGGAGATAGGTTTTGGCTGGTAAAGATGCTTCATTACAAAGTTAAGGACAAGGCTACCGGCTGAATTACATGCCTTTGTTAAGATTTGGAGTAATCAATCAAGATTTATTGTTCAGTAAACTATTATACTTCTCGCATGCAGTATCCGAGTCTTGCCCATTTAACGAAGATGGAGGAGGTATGTGTCCTCTCGGTCTCCTTGACCAATCACAGATCATCCCGACTAACGATCGCTTTCATCCATTACACATCTGCTCGAAAGTACCCCTTACCATTATGATGATAGGGGTGGACGGTAGGGCTAAAAGAGGTATAATCCCTGGAACGACTAGAAGTGGGCCGACTATCTTCCATATATATATATGGGTATTCGGCCTTTAATGAGATAGTCAAGTTCTAGACTCAAGTTAGCAAAAAATAAGACTGAGGTTGATAGAGACATTATTGGTAATTGTTAAGGTGCTTTTTGAAGTATTAACCATTAGCTAGCGCTCGTCTCCAGCTCTGTTTCCAGCGCTTCATTTCATATACCATTCTCGTATGACATACCTCTTATTTCATCTTTCTATATGTCCAAGCCTTCTCCCATTGATCATATAACTGGTTGGTGAACAATCAGAGATGTTCTATAATTATCACGGTCCCTCTTTTAGTAGACTAAGCTATGAATATGAATGAAGAAATGAATGTCGGGCTCTTTCTTTCACTGCTAACCCCATTTTCTTAATGTTGAGACTTTCTCTTTTGTTAAGCCTCGAGCTTGTGGTCCTCCTTTTATGGACAAACAATCATCGAATAGGCTTATCGACGGTAGGAAAATCACCGCGATTGGAACATCAACGATTTTGAGGCACAAAGAGACATAGAGAGGGAAGCGACAATCATGAGAAAGGAGGAGGGTAGTGAAAGAGAAGTTATAAAATGGAAGAAGCCCTTAGAGGGAGAAGGACTATTGTTCTCACAAAGGAATCGGGAGGAAAGACGAAGATGAACAGGGATTTCAACTCTGTCAAGAAGGCAAGGATGAGAGAAATAAGAAGGAGGACCACCATTATAAAGCCTTGAAGGAGGAAACATATCATTTAATGGGCATTAAGAGGGGCCATTGTGGTGACCATTAGGGTTACTCTACAATCATTGAATGGCCATTTCGCGGTCCAATGAGAATTTTTGGAAGACTAAACGGCATAATGAAATGACGTGATGTACCGAGAAGTCAAAACTAACGGAATAGTGACCCTCACCCTCCTCCATGCACACCCACGTGCCATTAATGGCCCCACTCCCAAGGGGTTGACAATCTTGAAATGTCACAAAATGTGAAACGATGCATGCACAACAAAAGGGTTCAGATAATTGATTACATTCGATGCAGTCTCCCTTAACGAATAAAACTTATGGCTTAAGAGTGAGATGCCCGAGGCAGGTGAATTTTATCACGCCCAGGTAGGTCGGATGTGGAGCTTGGATAGTGAAGTCTTCGGACCCGAATATCAGAGACCACCCAAGTCCTTGACTGGGGGCAACTATTATAAGTGTTTTCTCAACCTCCAATAACCTAACGACACGTGTCATGACACATTGAGAAGCCTTTGGCAAAAGAAATGTTCTAAGAAGAAGGACTAACCTCGACTAGTCAGCCTCAAGGAAGCTTGGGTTGCACAAATCCACGTATAAAATATTGAAGTTCATGATGAGAGCTCTGTTAACCCCAAGCACAAAGCTATCATTTCTCACTGAAAGTAGCACTCAACAAGTCCAATCTCCATTACAGGATGTCAGGATAGCCTCTACCTGGTCATTTTGACATTTAATGCAGAAAGTTTCATGTCAATGTCGCCTCCCTTTTGTCCAATCGAAGACAGGCATCGTGTCTTGTAAGGCTTCCCCATCACGCCTCCGAGAGGCTTCTTCGACACGTTTTCTCCTACAAAAGACCCAGATACAAATACATCTACCATAAAATGGAAGATATATGCCCATTCTCCCCTAAGGAAACTATGTCAAAATATTTACAAAATACTGACTTAGGCATCTGAGGCCCTTAGGCGGGGCAAACACCACCCCCAGTTCCTCACCTTTTGGGTTCCTTGTTTGTGTTTTGCAAACTTTAAATATACAAGGAGCTCCGAATATATAAGTTTTCGGCATCACCCTTCAAGCCTCCTTAGAATATGATACAATTTAAGGTTTTCACATCTTTTTTTCATTTAACTTTCAATAAATTTTGAGATAATTTTATAGTCAAGTCTAATTTATTCATTCAGAACTTATAAAAATAAGTATTACATGATATTATGTTGCGCAAAATAAAATTCATATAAATAAAATGAGAGAAATATTTTTGAATAAAATATATTATCTCTTAATATTTATAATATGATAAATTGATAAATAATCATTTTCTGTATTATTTACATAGCAATGCTTTATGAAACAATTTTAACAATATTAGAAACAGACTATGTATTTATCATTACTACTATTTATTTTAAACTGATATTTATATTTATTTTCAAGAATAACTTATTTATTTCAATAGTAATATAAATTTTGAATTGTACGTCTATTTTAAATTATTTAACACATGCGAAGCAGATACGTTTTGACTAGTACACATAAATACAAGCCTAAACATCTTCAAGAAAATTATGATTTTTCCTTTAATAGACCAATAACGTAGTGAAGCTGTTGAAAGTTGTTGTGTACCTCTTAAATTGCAATTATTGGGGTATTTATAGAGGAAAAGTGGCATTAAGATTGGGTTGGTCTCTGTACAGTCACACTCCAATGGGGTGCCTCCTCGGACCAACCCTTGACTTCAAGCTTCTCTGATTGGCTTGATGAGGTACAAGGTAACATATGTTGACCTTGGGTGCATGACAGCTTGTCCTCATATCCAACAATGTACTTCATCGGCCTCTATTGGATCGGTCATATTAAATGTCTATGATGACACCTTGCTAGGCGCAGGTTGACTGATTCCTTGGGTAGTCGACTTCATGCCTTTTCTCATTCCCCCTTCTCTGATTGGCCTAGGTGCATTAAATGAATACGATGACATCCTCTAAAATTCTACCTCGACCCAGATGTCCTATTTGAATTGAGATGGGAGATTTCTCTCTCTTAGGTCCTCCTCCAAGAGGGAACCTCTCTCTATTGGCACTTAATCAAAACACAAGTTGATTTACACAAACACCTTTTGCGGCCTTCAAGGGTTCTTAGACGCTTAATCTCGGGGAAGGTAAACATACTCGAAGTGTTGGCCCCCGAGCTAGTAGTATTCTCCGAGAACTAGGCCTCGGGTGTCCCTGAGGTTTAGGCCTCGGGTGACCTCAGGGTGGGCTCGCGTCCCCACTGCCTGGTTCTAGGGTTGATTGCCTCCATTGACACGTAATCACGTATTTAAGACTTAACCACGTTAACATGTCCTAAGGGTCTTTAATATTCCAGTTGCCCCCTAACTCGTCAATGTCCTTAATAATCCATGGACTTGGGGAGTTCAGCCAATTTTTTTCATGTTTATATAAAACCATTATCAGTGTCCTAGCCTATCAATAGATCAAGTGAAAGTTTTATTTAGGTGTCATAATGGTCACGTTGCCCGAGGCAATCTAGGCCGGTCCTTTGGATGACTAGGATGAGCCTTGGATTCTTATAAATATGAGGCTTATCCTCCTCATTTTCACTTTTCCCTTCCTTTTCCACTTAGTCTAAGGTACTCTTCTCTCTTTTTTCTTTTCCTTTTTTTTCTTTTTGTATATTTTTTGTAGCATAGAACTCGGAGGGGCTAGGCTACGGGGTGGTCGCGCGACCCCGGGGCACTAGGCCCTGGGGGTTAGGGCCCTTACTTCTTCCATATGCACTGTATGCCCATTTATCTCCCTTGTGCATTGTTATGCCCCTTGTCTCCACATTACATGACCTTTATTTTTTGTATTTTTAGGTCATACCCGCCTCCATATTTGTTGCTTAATCATGTCTTCACCTTCTGATTCACAAAATGACTCTTTTTTCGAGATGGGTTCACCTGAGGCTGAATGTTTAGGGTCTCCGATGTTAGACACGAGAGGCCACGAGGGTTGTGAGTCAGAAGCATCTAGTGGGTCAACTCCAACGGTGCCAATTGTGAGGTTGATTTAGGTAGAGGGTGTGAGGAAAGTGACCATAAGCAGGTTGAGGCTTAGGGGAGCATGAAGGAAGTTTATGCAATCGACGTTACTACGAGGACCATGACTTAATAACATTTGGATGAGCTTAGGGAGAAGTATTTCATTCCTAATTTGATTACTCTATGACTCACCCGTCCTAATGAGCTAACTAGTGACCCCCATACTGGCGAGGTTGCTTTTTGCTAGTCCCATTTCGAGTGTGATTTTCGGCTTCCCCTTCCTGACATAGTAAGATTAGCCCTTACGAGGTTCCACTACGCTCCATGCCAGCTTCTTCCTAACCCATGGAAGAACATCCTAGGGGTATATATGATATGGACCGTCATTCTTAAATCTCCCCTTGATTTCAAGATCATAAAAGATCTCTTTTAGATCAAACGTGGAGGAATTGGGCTAAATTTACCATCCAACAACAGAGAGACCAGGGGCCGTTGGTTTTTTACTGGTGATGAGTGTGCCAGACGAGCAGTGTCCTCTCTGGATGAGTCATGGGAGGTGCTTCGCCAATTTACTCCTACGGATCTTATGTTTACTCCTAGTGAACCCCTTTATTTCTGTGTGACATATGTGTACACATACATATAAATATGTACTTAGTAACCGTTAGGGTTGTTCGCCCTATGTTTTCGTGATCATAGGGATGAAAGGTCACCGCCCCATGTTGAACGGCGTGATGCTAAAGCAGATCGAATTGGCCTTCCAGATTCCACCGGACAATCGAAAGTATTCGAACCTCCTGAATGAGCGTAATCTAGTAAAATCAAAGTTGTCGCTCACCACCACTGTTTGCATGCCTCGAGGCATATTTTTAACACTTAGTAAATAATTTGTATGTTCATCATTTTCTTTTTGCTATACCTTTGTAGACAACTTTTTAGTACGTAACTTATGCATGTGCTTGTTTTCTCATGTAGAGTAGGGCCTATTATGGCGGGTCCTCGGATGCCCCCCAACAGACACATAACACCTTTGATAGCCTTGGTTAGCCATCTCACACACCCCCAGTAGACAGACAATGCCCTTGATGGCCTTGGTGGGTCATCTCGCCCCCCTCAGCCAGCAGTTCGAGGTTTTACCCGAAGAGGGTCAGGGTGGAGGGGAATGACGTGGATCAACTGAGAGACCTCTATGAGCATCGCGACACCTTTTCCTTCAAGGCCATCCATACCACCATTAGCGAGGTAGGCCTAACATCTTCTTCTGAATGTGAGGGTGGCATTGGCCCACAAGATCGTGGGGAGGAGGTACATGATGCCGTCACAGGCCCCGATGCCAGCATGGTTCATCATGACGTGGTTACCACTATTTTAACATCCCAAGATGAGATAGTCATTCATGGTGGGGTGACCCTCAACTCGGGGGGGGGGGGGGGNNNNGGGGGGGGGGGGGGGGGGTCCTAGTGCTATAAGGGTTGAAGGTACCTGTGGGAGGACCAACTTTTACGGGAAACATCGCTCCCATCCGAATTACAAGAGAAAAAGAGGTCTCTCCCGTTGACCCCCGAGCAGTAGTTCGGTAGGAGTATAGAACCCCAAGAAGTCTTCTGGTCATGCTCCTTTCAGGTCTTGAGCCTCACCTTCAAGGTGTGCTTGATAATTTTATTGACTTCCTATACTTTTCCATTAGCCTGAGGATGGGTCAGGGAGGACTTGATGTGCTTGATGCCAAAACCATCATAAAATTCCTTGAACCTTGAATTATCAAACTGTTTCCCGTTATTCGTCATGATAGCATGAGGAATGTCAAATCGATAATAAATATTTTTCCAAACAGAAGCGGTCGTCTTTTGTTCAGTGATTGTCGCCAATAACTCAGCCTCAGCCCACTTTGTGAAATAGTCCACATCTATGGTGAATTTTACTTGCCCTTTGCCTATTGGGAGGGGGCATATGAGGTCGATCCCCCACTACGAAAAATGCCACTGGCTAACCACAAGTGTGAGCTCATGTGGGGGCTGCTGAGGGTAAGGGGCGAATTTCTGGCAGTGATCACGTCTTCACGCGAATTCCTTAGCATATTTTTTCATCGTGGGCCAGTAATAACCCTGCCTCATCAGTTTGTGTGCCAGATCTTGCCCTCTAAATTATTTCCACACGTACCTTCATGCACCTCATTCATGACATAATCAGCTTCCTCCTTTCTCACATACCTTAGGTATGGTAGTGAAAACCCCTTTCTGTATAGGATTCCCTCTAGTAGCGTATATCAGGCTGAGGCATACCAAACTCATCTTGCTTTAATTTTATCTTCTGGGAGTTCCCCTTGACTAAGATAGCAAATGATGGGATCTATCCATTTCAACTAGGCGAGATCCAATTCCATAGATTTCAACACCCTGATACTTGGGCGGGTAAGGTGTTCCACTAGGATAGTCTTGTCTAACTCATGTCCGGATTGTGAGGCTAGTCTTGCCAGGGAGTCTGCATTGTTGTTTTGGGACCTCCAGATGTCGTCTACTTGATGGTTGCCAAGTCTTAAGATGAGGGTCTTAACCTGATAGAGGTATTATTTCATGCATTCCTCTTTAGCCTGAAAGTCCCCTTTCACTTGTCTCACTACAAGTTATGAGTCACTGTATATTATAAGATTTCTCACCCCCAAGGCCACAACCAACCTCGGGCCTGCTAACAACGCCTCATACTCTGGTTCATTGTTTGTGGCTGAAAATCCAAACTTGAGGGCATATTCGAGCTTGATCTGGTCAGGAGTGATGAGGACCATACCCGCTCCATTGCCACCCGCGTTGCTAGATCCGTTGACATAAAGTTCCCATTGTGTTTCTTCGTCCTGGTCCGAGGTCGGAGCTAATTCCACCAAGAAACCAGCAACATTCTGACCCTTGATTGCAGTCCTTGGTTTGAACTTTATCTCAAATTCTGATAACTCAATAGCCCACTTAGTTATCCTTCCAGATACTTCGGGTTTCATCAACACCTTCCTTGACGAATATACGGTCCTGATGGTGATTGGGTGTGCCTGAAAATAGGGTCTTAGTCTTCGGGCAGAGGTAACAAACGCGTAGGCTAGCTTTTCTAATTCTGGGTATCGCGACTCAGCATCAGTGAGATCTTTGTTGGTGTAATAAATAGGATGTTGGATTTTCCCCTCTTCCCTGACCAGGGATGAGCTAACTTCTGTTGGAGTGGTAGCCAAGTACATGAAGAGAACCTCCCATGGGACTAGCTTGCTTAACAAGTATGGTTTCCCTAAATACTCATTCAACTGCTCAAAGGCCTTGTTGCATTCATCTATCCGTTGAAAATCCTTTCCCATTTTTAGTGCTAAAAAAAGGACAGGGATTTGTTTGTGGCTCGGGACACGAACGATTCAGGGCAGCTACTCTTTCATTCAACCACTGCACATCTTTCATGTTTCGGGGTGGTTGCATCGCTACAAGGGCTTGGATCTTATTCGGGTTTGCTTCAATCCTCCTTTGGTTTACTATGAACCCAAGAAATTTTCCTGCTCCCACTCTGAAAAACACACTTGGCTGGGTTGAGTCTCATGTTGTACTCTTTTAGAGTTGAAAAAGTTCTGGCTAGGTCGGTGAAGAAGGAGGTAACAGTGGTGCTTTTAACAAGCATGTCGTCAACATATACTTCCATATTCCTCCATATCTGTATTGTAAACATCTTGTTGACAATGACCTGATACGTGACCCCAGCATTCTTTAACCCAAGGGCATGGCTCCATAACAATACAAGCCTTTTTCGGTGGTGAATGCAGTATTCTCTTTATTAGAGGGATACATTCTTATCTTATTGTAGCCAGAGTATGCATCCATGAAATATAAAACCTCATACCCCGATGTGGCATCCCCTAGTTAATCAATCCTTAGAATTGGGAAGCTATCATTGGGGCAGGCCTTGTTGAGCTCGGTGAAGTCAATTAACATTCTCCACTTCTCGTTAGGTTTCTTCACCATCACTATTTACTAACCACTAGGGGTAGTGGGCCTCTATGATGAAATGGGCCTCCGAGAGCTTTTCCACTTCTTCATTCATGGCCTCGATCCTCGCCTTATCAAACTGTCATCTCTTCTGCCTGACTGGTTTAGCATCGGGGTTCACCCACAGCCTATGTACGATGACCTTTGGGTCTATCCCCGGCATGTCACCATGCGTCCAGGCGAAAATATCCATGTTAGACTAGAGGAGTGTATTTAGCTCAGCTTCTAATTTCCTAGTGAGGTTACTCCCAATCTTAGTCACTTTAGTTAGGTCACTTGTAACTAGCACAACTTCCTTAACTTCTTTTGTCGGTTCCGCGCGGGCTCTGCTTTCTTCATGGTCATTCGATGTCACTTTCCATGGGGTGTCTTGTGGGGCGACATCCTCTTTGTTCATGGCCTCAGGACCTTCGAGCATTAAAATAGGCGCTTCTCCCCGGCGCAATGATGTGGCCTACCATTCTCTAGAGGACCTTCTGCCCCCCTCTGACAGTTCCCACACCATGTAGAGTGGGGACCTTCATAACTTGGTGGTAGGATGAGGTGACTGTCCTAGCCATATGTATAAAAGGTCGACCCATGATCCCGTTGTAAGCTTGGGTGTCGTCGACCACCAAGAATTTCATCATTAGTGTGACTTGTTATGGTTATTCTTCTATGGTGACAGGGAGTTCTATACTCCCATGGGGGAATATGATTTATCCTCCAAAGTATGTCAATAGACCTTCCTCCATCGATAAGCAGATGGTGGACTCGAACGTTCGCAATGGTAAGGGTGACCACCAAGGCATCATTATGGGGGTGGTGGACACCCACTAGGTCTCGATCAGTAAAGGCCACATCGTCTTGGCAGGTATGAAGTAGTAGGTGTTGGTGGCTTGCGGCTCTCCATGAAGATAGTGAGAAGTTATGGGGGCTGCATTAAAATAGGCATCAGGTTCCCTTCTTGCTTGTCGGGCTAGGTTCTTTCGGCTCCGGTTTGAGTTACCCCTGTACAGCCCTCCTCACATGGTTCTTACTTCCCAAGTGGTTGTTTCTGTAGGTCAAATTTCTTTTTCGACTTTTCGTGGTGGACTGGGCTCTCGTCGTCTAGCGGCAACATACTCACTGAGGTAACCTCTTTAGACTAGGTTCTCAAGTTCCTGTTTGAATTCATGGCATTCAGCTGTGAGGTGCTCGTGATCTTTGTGAAACAAGCAATATCTACTATTATTTCGTGCTCTGGATTTCCTTTCAATTTCTCTGGCCACCTCAGCAATCTTTTATCTTTGATTTGCATGAGTATCTTTTCTCGGGGGCTATTGGTGGAGTTAGGTTAATAAATCGGTCGACGTAGTGACTTTGGCTTGCCAGGCTCAAGTGGCCTTGCCTCCTCACGGAGCCTCTTCTTCCCTTCACGCTGCTTAGGTTCTTTCTTCCCTTCCCTTGGCTTGTCCTTGGTTCGGTCCCCTTCTCGCAAGCTTAGGTGCTCAGCCGCACTCATATACATCTAGGAACGGGCAAGGAGCTTGGCGAAACTCGTGGTGTCTTCTTCACCAAGGACCATAATAATCTATTCTCACTTAGCCCGACCATCATTGCTGTAAAGGCTATGTCATTGTTGTACCCCCTCCACTTTTAGGGCCTTTGTATTAAACCTGACGATATAGTCACATAGGTTATCATCCATCTACTGCCTGACGGTGAGGAGATGGGTGGCAGGCTCCCTCCTAGAAATTGGTGGATGAACATCTTGCTGAGTTCACCGAATGATGAAATGGAGCCTGGTTTTAGCTTCTGATACCAAGAGCAGACTGAGGATGTTAGTGTAAGCGGGAATGCTTTACACATGATAGCCCCTAGGGTACCCTGAAGTTCCATCCAAGACCTAAAAGTCTCTAAGTGTTCAGTCGGGTCCCTAGTGCCATCGTAGGGTGTGATGGACGGCATTTTAAACTATGGGGGCATCCCAACACGCATGATCTCTTTTGTGACTGGAGGTTCTGCATGCTGAAGTAGGGCCTCAGCCGAGTAGGGAACCTTCATAGCTCGGACAAGCCTCATACCGCATATCTACTCTCAGAGCTGTTTGATCTCCGTGCTTACCCCTAGATCGATGTCCTCATCTTCGACTTCGGTTTACGCACTGTTCATAGATCCTCAGGGTTATGAGGGCGCGCAGCCCGAGATCGCCTGTTACTTATCCCACCGATCTGGGCTCGTTGCTCCACCTCCTCTTCTACGCGCAGCCCGAGTGAGGGCTTTGACTTGCTTCTGTAATTTGGCAATTTCCTCTCATTAGGTTCGATGGTTTCTTCAGACATTGACCATTCGAGTTGGTTGGGGCACAAGGGGTGGAACTTCCTCAAGAATCGGGGGCTCCCTCGAATGCGTAGAAGGGGCGGGCCCTCAGCTAGATCTCATTGTCCTATTGGATCTCTTACTCATTTTCTTAACTCTTTGGTGGAAACTACAAGGCAATGTATGTTTACCCTTTCGTTCCCAACAAACGGCATCAATTGTTAACGGTTAAATCTTGGGGGTGAGATTAGCTCAACAATATCTCTGCTCCACTTCTGTCTCCACACCTGCAATGAGGGAAGGTAAAGCAAGAGACCAAGAAAATGAAGGGTGGTCTCCTTTTTACCCCTCCGAAGCTTAAGTCAGTAAAGGGATGAAAGAGAGTAAAGTAGTGAAGTAGTTGAAACTTGTTATGTACCTCTTAAATTATATTTACTGGGATATTTATAGTGGGAAGTTGGCCTTAAGGTTGGGTTGATCTCCGTACAGTAGCAGGCCTCTCCTCCAATGGGGTGCCTTCTTAGACCAACCCCCGACTTCAAGCTTCTCTGATTGGCTTGGTGAGGTACGAGGTAACAGGTGATGACCTCGTGTGTCAGGACAGCATGTCCTTGTATCTCACAATGTATTTCCTCAGCCTCTATTGGACCGGCCATATTAAATGCCTATGATGCACCCTGCTAAGCGCAGGTTGACTGATTCATTGGGTAGTGGGCTCCATCATCCCTTCTTCTCTAATTGGCCTAGGTGCATTAAATGTATACTATGACATCCTCCAAAATACTACCTCGGCCTAGGTGTTCTATTTGAACTAAGGCGGGAGATTTCCCTCCCTTAGGTCCTCTTCCAAGCAGGAACCTCTCTCTATTGGCACTTAATCAAAACACAAGTTGATTTACTCAAACACCTCCTGCGACCTTCAAAGGTCCTTAAAGGCTTATACTCGGGGAGGGTAAACTCACCCAAAGTGTTGGCCCCCGAGCGGGCGGTATTCCCCGAGAACTAGGCCTCGGGGTGGGCTCGCGCTGCCTGGTTACGGGGTTGATTGCCTCCATTGTTAAAGACTTAGTCGCGTTAACATGTCCTTAAAGGTCTTTTAATAGATGCCCAAAAAATGAGTTTAACAAAGGGCAATCTACTAAAATCATATATTCAACATAATTCAATTCCTGAATCCAAAATCTAAATCTTGAATCATAACAATTAGTAAACACAATTTTAATTCTTAGATTCAAATCCGAATCCAAGAATTCGGTAAACATGCTCTAAGTTCCTATTATACAAATCCATTAATCTGCTGGTTATGAAGGCTTTCAATCTTGGCAACTTGTTAATACACTTCCGATAACTATTTAATATAAAAATCGTTAAAATGGTCGAATTAGTAATATCTTAAACTGATAATCATGATACAAAGACTTAATGTGTTCCCTTATTTTCCTTTTATTGGTGAGCTAATAATTTTGTTTGTTTTAATGTAGATAACTGAGGAAGAAGCATCATTAAAATGAAACAAGTATAGAAGAGAATATGCCACGATAATAAAGTTAATAAAATGAGAATAAAAGAAAGGTAATGTGGATATGAGTATAGCCGTTGAAATTGAAATTGGAAGTATTAAGAGCACTGTTTTCATGGGAAAATGGCCTAAAAAGATTGGTACCCATATAGAAAGAAGCTGTGGGTTGAGCAGCAAGAAGAATAAAGGAAGAAAGTCACTGCCCAATGCCCATCATGAAACCAACAAAACTCAATGGCTTTAAAGAAGATCTGAACAACAAAACGATGATATTCTCTTTCAATTTAAGGGTACTTTGCCTTTGGAATCCATTTGGGATTTTTCTTTTCTTTGTTCCTTTTATCGGATTCGGCTGAATCGGAAGAAAAATCCTTGCAAAAGAAAATTAGGTTGATGTCCGAATCGTTATGTTTATCTTTTTGCAATTAGATTTCACCTTTGTGGATGCTGAGAAACATGAAGCAAAACTCCACTTCCTCGAAGAATCCAAACAGATAGAAGATGAGAGATGCAGTTGGTCTTACCTGAACGACTAGTTTTAGTTTTTCACGATTCAGATGGGACAATCTTAGTGAACAATAAAAAATCTACAACTCCATGTTGAATTAGTCCTAAGATTTGAACTTCAAAGCTAAAAGTTTTTACTAGATACGAACAATCCACAGTTTCAATAATCAAATGCTGCAAAACTTATCCAATTACGCGGAGTGGATGTATTGCACATGACATGATGAATATTTGGACCAAAAGAACTGAATAAATTACAGAACATTATAGCATCATTGTGGGAATCTAAGCCTAATTAAAGCCTATATCCAAGTAAAGCAAATCTTGCCTGATATTATAGATCGTCAATCTGCTCCAGGGAAGAAAAGTGAGCATCAATTCTGTTCAAAGTCTCCTGATCAATTTCCGCTGTACTAAAGGACTTTGGCAATGAGTAATTTGATTCTTTTCTTGATTCCGAATCATTCTTGGTGACTTGCTCCTTAGATATGTCAACATCTTCATATTCTAATTGACTTGACTCTACATGCTGATCAAAGAGCTGGGATTTCATTGCCAAGCATGACTTCAAATCCTCCTCATTTCGAGCTTTGTTTAAATTATCTATGAGATCAGTTAACGCCGATGCCCTTTCGGCTCTCCAACCTTTTGCACTTCTGAGCCCTTTATCAAGGTCAGTTTGGTCATCCAACTTTTCATTACCATCATCTAACTCACATTTTCGAAGCTTCTTTAATCCCTCATCAACAATTTGTTGTATCCTCTTTCTGAAGTTATCCGATCTTCTTGTGTTTGCACGTAATTTCAACTTCATCCCAGAGATCATCCTTTCAATGTTGTCTTCTGCAGAAGGGTTTCGGTTCAATGCAGAGGATTTGTCCTCAGTGGACTCTTCAAGAATAGATTTCATAGAAAATATCTCTTCCAATAAATTAATGTTCTTCATGTATCGGTCAAAAGACTCATTTTCTGCTTCAATGGTTATCTCCCGGTATTCCTTTAACTTGGAAAATCTCCATTCATTTATTGCTGCAGCATCCTGAAAAGCTTCCCGAATAGGAAATGTCATTATAGCATAATAAAGAACAATACCATTCTTTACTAATGTAAATTCATTTTACACACCTTTCGAGTCAATGGCTTCCTTGAACGGAGTGGTATATGTACATTGTTGAATTGAGCAAAATTGTTTGAAAGTTGACGAAGTGACGCCATTCTAAGCGAAGTCCTGAAGCCAATCAGACAGCAAGGAAAGTAACATTAATAAACACAAGATATAGCAGGATCATAGTTCTGAAGCATTTAAGATATACTAGTAACCAAATCAAACAAAACAAAGAATGGATATTAGGCATATACAAGAGAGTTCATCAATTTACTGGGAAGAAAAGATATGAAATATATTAAAAAGTCTATCCCCTGCTTTTTTTTTCTTTTCTTTTTTTTTTTTT
>QANY01010149.1:102924-105424 GCA_003255025.1 Datisca glomerata
GGGGGGGGGGGGGAGACCTTCACAATATGATAAGGAAAAGGCAGCACCAGACACTCAGCTTTTTAAATCATAGGAATCATTCAATTTTGCAACTTAAGCTAAATGGCAACGTTACTTTGAAACTTCATAAAAAAATAGACACGCAGCTATAAGGGTTGACAAATTCAACAATAGCCGGATATCAAACAAAAGACCACAAGGTTATAGGAAAGCAAATTTCTGGCTGTAGCTCCTCTAGGTTATGAAATTCTGAGAGATAAATTTAGATGAATGTCCAGTGGATAATGCTCACAAACTTACCCCGAGGGAGATGGTTCTGTTGACTGTTGGTCAAATATAGGAGAGCTTGAAGTGGGTGTCTTGTCTGGAAAAGTTGCATTTGCTTTTAAAACTGCAGTAACAATAGAATATGAATTAAGCTCAAAATTAGATGACACGAGTGGGAGTTATAAAAGAACATGGATTAATCTCATAACCTCATAAGGAGATAGGAAGCTCCTAGACAGAAATGGGAAAAGTAGTGTAGCGTAGCGTACCGTGAATATGGCATGGATTTTGATTTCTTGAGCAGCAACTCTTGCATGACTCATAAGGACATCTGCATTATCGAGTTAGCTCATTAAGGAAGAGGGATGTCCTAAGTAATGATATTACTAGAGATTCCCATAGATATGTTTAGGAAAGCAATGGTCGCCATTTGTCAGGTGGTGTTTGTAAAGAGGAACAGTTTTCTAATTTCATTGAGAAATAAAATCAACGATGCCAAGTCAACAGTATACATTGTAACGCTTGAGAATAAAAAATAAATAAAAACCCCTTACACTCCTCGGTCCCCACTCCAGTTCTTTCCATGATTGTGCTTTAAATTCCTCGAACATTTTTGGTTTAAGAAAATGACGACTCTAATATATGTAAAAAACTACAAAGAAAATTGAAATAGTAATCTAATACGCATTATATGCGTGTTGGAGAACCCACTAAAGCATGAGTTTCAAGCCAATTCCACTTTTTCTTGTACTTCACATCAGGTATTCATCATGAATAAACTGATCCGAAGAATGGACCAGATTCTTAACCAGCCATCTAATTTCCCTTAGTTTAACGCTAGCACAATATGCTGATCAATTTATCAAGCCCTTTTTTAAATGCTCTCAGGTATTTTCCCTTCCCAAGACCTATATATATTCTTTTCCCACATGTTTTTTCCATTTTAATTGTAAAGCTACCCTTTCCAGTAAGCTTGCCAAGCTTTCATCTCTATAACTCAGCAGTGTTCAGTTAATTTTACGTAACATCCAGTTACGCTCTCATGTTGCAGACGAAATAGATAAGAAGCCACTGGCTAGTCTTCCAAGAGAAGGAAAAAAAGAAAAAAACTAACACGAGCAGCCCATTCTAAAAAAAAACTCACACAACCATCGACCCAAGAGAACCTACCTAGCGCCTACTTCATTCTTAGTGAACTGTGAACCTACAGAATTTTGTAGGCCAAGCTAATAATGCTTCGGCAGCCCCTTCTTCTACTGATACGAGCCGAAAACAAGAATCAAGTTCCTATTTAGGACCCAATGCTCAATATATCTTCCTTTAACGTTTAATTTCTACTTAGTTTTAAGCCTTAGGAGTAAAGGGCACCATAAGTTCCCAATTGTACCAAACAACAAGGAACCTAGACAATTGCTTTAATTACTCCGGCATGCTCACCAGCACATATCATTGAGACAGAAAAAGATAGGACTAGGTTTCAACCGAGCTAATGAAAATTTGAAGGTTGAACTACTATGAAGAGTAAATTGCAGGAAACAGGACAAGGAAAATTTTCACCTGGAGCGAGCAACGTTGCCACAGACCCTACACTTGGGTTTGTTGAGGCCACGAAGGGTCTTCGGAGGGGCGTCCATACGACGCACAGAGTTGATGGTGGAAGAAGCACTAGCTGTTATAGAAGTTGCGATGGTTGCCGCGGCGGCACTGGTGCTGTTGCTGCTAAGGACTGGAGAGGGCGCCGCCATGCGCGCAAAACAAGAAAAAACAGCACAGATTCTCAAATTCGGAATCGGAAGCTCAAAAGCATGGAACTGAGTCAAGATTTATTTTCTTTTCTTTTCAAATTCGTATATTTTCTGTTTGGCGCTTAAGTTGGTGTAGATCGGAGATCGGAAAGAGGGGAAGCTGGTATTGAATTTGCGACGTGTTGGGGTTGGGGTTTCTTAAACGGGAAGCATTTGGATCTTTTTCTGACCCGAACCTGGAAAATCGAACCGGGTCCAGCTCATTTATTGAATTTTGAAGGTTAACTAGGCCCATAGACTGTGTAAGCCTACTGCCTACCAGTAGGATCACACGCGGTTCGGGTCAGGCTTTGAAGTCTCTTGGAATGTCATTTGAAGCTTTCGTTGCTTCGTTAAAATACTTTCTAGATTTTGAGATTGCGAAAATGTTGGAGTTACCTTAATAGAGAATAATGTGAAACCTTCAAATTTTGAGGCATCACATTTGG
>QANY01010149.1:110424-131320 GCA_003255025.1 Datisca glomerata
ATTTTCTGGGGCATTTTTCAAGGAAACAACTTTTATATCATTATTATGATCACATAACCATCGTAAAATTGTAAGAACATTTTCTTGGTTCTTTGAATCTTCAGATTCCTCATGCCCATGAAATGGAAGCCCTTGTCATAAAAGGAACCAAATACAATCAATTGATGTACAAAATTGAGTTCGATATTCACTTCGAGCTTGGTTTGAGTGTCTATTAAAACGCATCCCGATATGTTCATTTTTATTCAATAGACTTTCACATTGAGCCTAAGCTTGGTTATGAGCACTATTAGGACCTCCAACGTGAATTTATAATTTCTCTTTCTTCTTCCAATTTGAAAATATTTTACCAACAAAAGAGTCATCTCCTGCTTGTTCTCCAACTTTGGGTTGAATAGGTAACAACACAAACAAAACGCAGCATCTTTAGATATGTTGTACTCTAACCAATTTGGGTAATTATTGAACCAAGCTAGATTAAATCATCTTGACCTTAGCCCAAATGTTTTTAGAGGAAAATCATGATTTCGAGGCTGACAGGGACCCATTTGTAAATATGCTTTTTGAACTCAATCTCGAACATTGGGGTTATAATCTAAAATCCACATTCGAATACCTGGATCTGCTAGATGAACTAGTAGTATTTTTCACTACTGGCGAAGACAGTTCTTGCGTCGATTTTGTTTTAAAATATATTTCCATCTTAATTTTAGGATCATAGTAGCAAAAACTAATTTTGTTATTTTATTTATGCTTACAAAGTGAAGTGCAATAAGAAATAAAGTAAACAAAATCATAAACGAAAGTAGTGATTATCAATTTAATAAAATATCAAATGATAATGAACGAGCATAATAATTAAAGTTTAGTATTCTTACTTATTTACGCTTGCTACTTTGATAAACTTTACGTGTATATATTCAATGGTTTTCTTTAATTTCTAAACATAATTGATACACAAAAATAAATAATATAAATATTAATAAAAAATTAAACATGTAATATAAATAAATATTAAGAGACTTACCTAATGTGATCCAAGTCAAAAGAAGGAAGAACACACCAATTTAAAAAGAAATAAAATGACGGAGACAACTAAAAATGAAGATGTAAAATGAAAAAGAGAGAGACAGCTATGGATAGTGGATGTGGATTGTGGGACTTTAGAGAAAGAGAAATAGAGAGAAGGTTATGATGAGATGGGGGTTGGAAACTTGAATTAAAGAAATAGAGAATATAAAGAATTGGAGAGTTAATTTAAATGAGAGAGAGAGAGAGAGACGACTCGAGACTTGAGAAGGAGAGAGAGATGGCTTGAAACTTGGGGGAGAGAGAGAGAGACAGAGAGGAGAGAGGGAAAGGGAGAGTGAGGGAGAGAGAGGGGGGACTAAAGAGATGGCTGAGAGAGGGTAAAGAGTAAAATAGAAGAAAAGGTAAGAGAGAGCCAAAAAGGGTAAGATTTAGGGGTTATAGATTTGTGTATTGGCTATTTTAAGTAAAATTGTTTAACAGATTTTAAGGGTTGGGGGCACCAAAGGAATTACATAATATACATATATATAAAGTTTACTAAAAAGTCAGGGGGCACGTGCCCCCTGGTCCTAGGGCAGATTCGCCCTTGACTACAAACCTTAGTAGTTAATTTCATTTTGTTCCGATCGGAATGATCGAAATATTTCAGTTCCGAGACAGGAACGAAATAGAGTGTGATAAAATTTCACCCCTTAATTCCGTCAATTCCGGTCAGAATATACTTATTTCACCGGAATGAACAAAATGACAAATGGGTCGGAACAGGCCCACTTACGTAAAGTTGTAATAAATATAGTTGAGACAGAAAATTATTATACAATGCAACAGCTTAGGTGACTAAGGCTATTGGTTTATTCTCTCCCCCTTTAAGGTTCAATCCTCATGGTATGCAACTTGATATTTTATTTCATTTTTGTTCAATAATAAATTTTTTACTTCATTTTTGTTCCATTAATTTCTTTAATTTACTAGGGTTAATTTTTCTTCTATAATTAGTTAAATTTTTTTCTATTATTATATTTTAAAATGGGTAACTTTTTTAGATTAAATGTGTTATTTATTTATATTATAAATTTAAATAAATGAGAGATTATTTTTAGATTAAATGAGTGATTTTTTAGACTAATTGAGTGATTTGTATATCGATTTGCTAATTTCTTCATGCGAATAATTATGTTCATGCTTTTATATAAATTGGAATACTTAGAATAAGTACGAGTTCTCAAAATAAATAAGTTTCTTGACTATTTCTTCATCTTCTTAGGTGGAGCTCCATCGTTGATGACTAGATTCCTCCTCTTAGATGTCTTGGAAAACTCTCAAAACTATAATTCTTCTTTTTCTCCTCTCTATCTCTTACTCTTCTTCTTCTCTCTATCTTTTATTCTTCTTCTTCTGTTTATCTCTTCTTTTTCTCGTTCTTCTCTCTATCTCATCTTCCTCTTCCTCTTACTCTTCCTCTTTCTCTTCCTCTTTATATTCATCATCTTCTTCCTCTTCATCTTCTCCTTATTCTTCTTCTTCGTCTTCCTCTTCCTCTTCCTCTTCGTCTCCCTCTTAGTCTTCATCTTTCTCTTCGTCTTCTTCTTCGTCTTCTTCTTCTGCTTCCTCTTCTTCTTCTTCTTCATCTTCCTCTTCCTCTTCATCATCGTCTTCTTCTTCTTCTTCGTCTTCCTCTTCCTCTTCACCTTCCTCTTCCTCTTCCTCTTCCTCTTCGTCTTCCTACTCTTCTTCTTCCTCTTATTCTTCTTCTTCCTCCTCTTCTTCTTCCTCATCTTCTTCTTCCTCTTCCGCTTCTTCTTCTTCTTCTTCTTCTTCTTCTTCTTCTTCCTCTTCTTCTTCTTCTTCTTCCTTTTCATATTCTTATTCTTCCTCCTCTTTTTCCTCTTCCTCCTTTTTGCTCTTCCTCTTCTTCTTCTTTCTCTTCTTCCTCTTCTTCCTCTTCCTCTTCCTGCTCTTCCTCTTCTTTCTCTTCCTGTTCTTCCTCTTCTTCCCATTCCCCTTCCTCTTTCTCTTCCTCATCTTCTTCCTCTTCCTCTTATTCTTCCTCTTCTTTCTTTTCCTCTTCCATTTCTTCCTCTTCTTCCTCTTCTTCTTTTTCTTCCTCTTCTTCTTCCTCTTCTTCCTCATCTTCTTCCTCATCCTCCTCTTCTTCTTCTTCCTCCTCCTCATCCTCCTCCTCATCCTCCCCTTCTTCTTCTTCTCTCAATATTTCTATCTATTCTTCTCCTCATTCACATTTTACTCCTCCCTCTATCTATCTCTCTATCTCTTTTTCTCCTCCTTCTCCTTCTCATCCTCCTTCTTATTCTCATTTTCCTTCTCCTTCTCATTCTCCTTCTACCTCTTCTCTTTCTTCTCCTTCTCCTTCTCATTCTCCTTCGACCTTTTCTCTTTCTTCTCATTCTCCTTCTTCTCATTCTCCTTCTTCTCCTTCTATTTCTTCTCCTTCTTCTTCTCCTCCTCATCCTTCTTCTTCTCCTCCTCCTTCTTCTTCTAGAAACTAGGGGAATAACTATTTTCCCTTCCTTTCGACATGAAGGTAGAGAACTTTATTTATAGGCTAGAAATAAGCGTTCGTCCAAATAGGGGAAGCTCATCTGAACTAACTCGTAAAGGAAAAGGATTCCCATTCTGTGGAAAGCTAATCAGGTGATGTCATTGCACCTCTCTAGACGATGAGTAACTCATCTTGACGAATTTGTTATACACATACTGTTGGAAATTGGGTGTTTTTACCCTATTTCTGTGGACTAGATTTAGGTAAATTTTTAGATAGGACCGACTATGTAAAAGTGCAAGGTCTTCATAGATTTGAGTTCTTATCCGTGATTACATCGAAATCGGCTATTAATTTATCAAAATTAGGTTTGGATGAATGAGAAATTATCTCTCAAAGTGAGCTAAATGAGAATAGAAAAATAGGTGTGAATTGTAGAAATCTCACATTAGAAAGAAAGTGGTATATATAGAGATGTTTTTATCAAATGTGGTAACTTGATAAGCATAAAGGCTCTCTTTATATAGTTGTCTTTTGATCCAGATTTATTTTTCATTCTCAAAGGAAACCCAAATGTCAAAGGATATGAAATATTCTTTTTAAATAAAGGTTCAAAATATTTTTTAATTTTTACAAATTAAGACAACAATATTTTTTTGCCCTTTAATGGGTTAAATGGCCTTAAATGGTGGCTTTTCCATGACTAGTATAAAAGGAGGTCTTCCCCTTCTCATTTTTCACACTAAGAAGTAATTAGCTCTCTACTTTCTCTCTAATTTTCCTCTCCACGTTTTTTGTTCTTCTCAAGTTTTCTTGGTTCGATTTCAGTTCGGTTTTATCTCGGTTTAGTCCTGGTTCGATTTTGTTCAGTTTTGTCTCAGTTTGGTTTATCTCTATTTTCGTTGACGATTTATTTTTCTGGTTCGAGTAATGGTTTTGCATCGTTATTCTCGTAGTAGAATTCTGGCAAATCAGTTCGATTGAGGTGGTGAAGTCAGGCATAATTGTTTTAAGGAAACTATGAAAACATGACTCAATTTGATTTCTTCCTATATTATTGTTACTCTGTCCATATTATTTTTACGTTGGTTATTACTTTATTTAAATTTTGTAATTTGTGTATTTACATTGCTATTCATAATTATATTACTCACCTCTCGTAATTAAAGTATTTACATAATTGTTGTATTACCTTTATTTCCATTTAATCTTATAATGCACAACAGTATTTCCAACAATCCTAAAACAGTTATTTATATATAATTTATTGCGTTAATGATTAATTTTTGGTAATTAATTTGGTATTCAAATTTTGTCCAAAAAATTTGATTTAGGTTTTTCAACCTAAACTTTTTTTATTTTTAGTATTCTCCAAAATTTTGAAACTAGTACAAACTATACAGAGAAGTCATGTCTAGGAAATTAGAATTTAAAAGGACTTGTCGCTCCAATTACCTGGGAACTGAATAGTCGAGAGGGTTAGTCTTGGATTGGGTCTTAGAACCTCACCAGTTCGTCTTGAAAATGATCTGTAAAAATACTATTTGGTTTGTCTTAGAATATATTTGAAAAACTAGCATATTTTGATCTTCAAGAAAATAACATAATTTTCAAACTATTGACACACTTCTGGTTTATATTTCAGACACAGAAATATGGCAACTGAAACGAACAACATTGTTGTAGCGAATTATGCTGCTGAAAGCCAAGGGCATAACCCTACTATTGGGGCTCAAATGGTGAACCTGGTGTGCAGAACCCTCTTGTGACCTTTCTGGCAGGTATGGCACCGCTGCCTATGCTTATTTCTCATAGAGAGAAACCTGAGAAATTTAACGGTCTGAATTTCAAAAGATAGCAAAAAAAGATGCTCTTTTACCTGACCACGTTGAATCTCACAAAGTGTCTTGCTGAAGAAGCTCCTAAGCTCAATGACGATGAGCAGGATTTCTAAATGATCAGTGTTATTGATGCTTAGAAACATGATGACTATTTATGTAGAAATTACATTATGAATAGTCTTGCTGAATCCTTGTATAATATTTATTCTGATAAGAAAATAGCAAATGAGCTATGAGAATTTCTTGAACGAAAGTACAAGATTGAGGATGCGGGCGCCAAGAAATTTATCATGACCCATTTTCTGGAGTTTATAATGGAAGATTCTAAAACGGTGATCAGTCAAGTACAAAAACTTCAAATTATCTCGCACGAGAGTCATGCTGAGTGAATGATGCTAAGTGAATCATTTCAAGTGGCTTGTATTATTGAGAAATTACGTCTTACATGGAAGGATTTCAAGAATTATCTCAAGCACAAACGAAAGGAAATGAGCATTGAGGAACTTATTATTCGACTTTGAATCGAAGAACATAGTAGGTTATCCGAAAGAATATGGTCAAACCATGTTACTATAGCAAAGGCTAACATTGTCGAACATGATCAAGGTTCTAAAGCTAAGAAGACCAACATCAAAGGAAATGGTTCAAACAAGATGAGACTTAAAGGAGGAGTTTCTAAGAAACTAAAGTTCTAAGGCAAGTGCTTCAATTGTAACAAGTTGGCTCACAAATATTTTGAATGTAGATTGCCTAAGAGAAACAAATAGGCTAGTTTGATTGAGAATATTACTCGAGACGTCTCTGACATCAACCTATGAATAATGGTCTCTAAGGTCAACATGGTTAGATCAAATCCTAAGGAATGGTGGATTGACACTGAAGCTACTCGTCATGTGTGTTCTAATCGTACGATGTTCTCTACCTTCAAAGCTATCAAACATGGAGATAAGTTGTTCATGAGAAATTCGGCCACCTCTGAGATCAAAGGTCAAGGAAAAGTGGTGTTGAAGATTACTTCTGGAAAGAAATTGACTCTGAACAATATCTTGTATGTATCTGGAATCTGGAAGAACCTTATGTCTAGTTCATTGTTGAATAACCATGGATTTCATATGGTATTTGAGTCAAACAAAATTATTTGTCTAAGAGTGAAATGTATGTTGGTAAGGGTTATATGAGTAATGGAATGTTCAAACTCAATGTAATGACTTTTGTAATACCTGATATTAATAAAACTAGTTCTTCTGCGTACTTACTTGAGTCTTCCAATTTATGGCATGGTAGACTGGGTTATGTTAATTATGATACTTTGCATAAATTAATTAAGTTGGATCATATACCAACATTTCATATTGAATCAAATCACAAGTGTGAAATTTATGTCAATACAAAATTAACGAGGTAATCATTCTAAAGTGTTGAAAGAAATACCAAACCACTTGATTTAATTCACAGTGATATATGTGAGTTAAATTTGTACAAACAAGAGGTGGTAATACGTATTTTATTACGTTTTTTTATGATAGCGTGAAATACTGTTATGTATATTTGCTAAAGTGCAAGGATCATCGTTTCTTGAGATTTGTGCTCAACATGAGATTATACATAAAATCACAGTACCTTATTCACGTCAATCCAATGGTGTTGATGAACGTAAAGTCGTACCTTGAAAGAAATGGTGAATGCATTGTTGATCAGTTCTGTATTACCTCAGAACATTTGGGAAGAATCCATTTTGACAGCTAACCATCTTTTGAGTAAGATACCCAAAAAGAAACAGGATAAGACCACATATGAGTTATGGAAAGGTAGAAAACTTTCATACAAATACTTACGAATGTGGGGATGCATCGCTAAGGTGAAGATCAGACAAAAAATTATCGATTGCATTTTCATTGGTTATGCAAATAACAGTAGGTAGTATCAGTTCCTTATGTACGAATCTAATAATCCTGAGACTCATAAGAATAAGATAATGGAGTCTAGGAATGCATCATTCTTTGAACATGTATTTCCTTACAAATCCAATAAATATCCAAGCCCTTCAAAAAGACTTATTAAGACTGTTGATGAAGAAGATAGCCAGGATCAAGATGAAGAAGTTGAGGTAGAACCTAGAAAGAGTAAAAGAGTTAGGATTGGAAAGTATTTTGGTCCTGATTTTCTAACCTATATGATTGAAAATGAACCAAGAACTTTCAATGAAGCTGTAAACTCCAATGGGGTACTTTTAGAAAGAGGCAATTAATAAAAATTTATTCCATTTTACAAAATCATAATTAGGAACTAGTGGATCTTCCACCCGGTTGTAAACATTAGGGTTCCAAGTGGATTTTTAAATGAAAAATGAAAGTCGATAGATCAATTGATAAATACAATGATAGACTTGTAATTAAAGGCTACAAACAAAAGGAAGTTCTTGATTATTTTGATACATATTCTCCGGTGTCGAGAATAAACTCCATTTGGATGATACTTGCAATCGCAGCTTTGTAAAATCTGAAGTACATCAAATGGATGTGAAAACGGCCTTTCTAAATGGTGATTTAGAGGAAGAAATCAACATGGAACATCTAGAAGGGTTTTCTGCTCCTGGACAAGGAAAGAAAGTCTATAAATTAGTCAAATCATTGTATGGTTTTAAACAAGCACCAAAATAATGGCATGAGAAATTTGACAGTCACATGATGTCAATTGGATTTAAAATAAATGAATGTGATAAATGAATCTATGTTAAAGATATAAAAAATGGATATGTCATTATGTACTTATATATTGATGATATCGTTGGGAGTGATGATAAGATGATTAATCTACGAAATATATGTTGAAATCTAGATTTGATATTAAGGACACAAGACTTGGTGATGTTATATTGAATGAAAATTGAAAGAACATCAGATGAAATTTTTTAAGTCAGTGTCATTATGCAGATTTTATTCTTGGAAAATTTAGTAAAGATGACACTGGTGAATCAAAAACACATATGGATACGAGTGTACATTTGTCGAAGAATAAAGGTGAAAGTATCTCTCAAGTAGAATACTCTAGAGTAATAGATAGTCTACTATACTTGATGAGTTGTAAAACACCTGATATAGTTTATACAGTGAGTAAACTAAGTAGATTCACGAGTAATCCAGGAACTGAACATTGAAAAGACATTGTGAGAGTACTGAGAGACTTAGGATATATTCAGAATTATGGGCTAAGCTATACAAGATGTCCAATGGCCCTAGAAGAAACATACAAAGTCTACTAGTGGATATGTTTTCATACTAGGAGGCGCTGCCGTAGCATGAAAATCCTAAAAACATACTGTTATAGCTAGATCCACTATGGATTCTAAGCTTATAGCTTTGGACCAATGTGGAGAGGAGGCCGAATGGCTACACCACTTTCTAGATGATATTTCTAGATGGATAAATCATGTGCCACTAATTTACATACACTGTGATTGTCAAAGTTCTATTGAAAGGGTACAAAGTAATATGTATAATGGTAAGTCTAGACACATTCGTCGTAGACATAATACTATTAAGGAACAACTCTTGACAAGAGTTATCACTCTTGATTATGTGAAGTTAAATGATAATATTACGGATCCGTTAACCAAATCATTAAAATAAAGAGTTAGTTGGAGAGTTATCGATGGGAATGAGACTAAAACCTGAGTAAAAATAAGTTAATACAAGGGAAATCCAACCTAGTTGACTGGAGATCCCAAGATCTAGGTTCAAAGAGACAACCTAATTGTTTAAACTTAGCTAGATCACTGTGGAGATTTCCCCTATCCATTCCTTTGATGAAAACAGTGATGCCCATTGGAAATTAGGTTAAGCTGAGCTTTTAATGATTTTTATGCGTCAAAAACTTTGAGATATGAGTGGAGTAATGCGGGTTTACTCTTAAATTAAAAGATCACATATGTGAAAGTGAAGTGGGGCCACTTCTATAGGAATTGTAAGGGCACAATTCTTTAGAAACTCTTACAGAATCAAGAGGATGTTCATGGCCAAAACGAACATAACCATGAGAACTAAATTGTGTCAGAGATGAGTCATGTGTGTAGTATGTCATCGTTTACACAAAAGTTCGAACATTGTATCCATTGATCAGCTACTAAAGTAAACATACTTACACAAGGAAATGTTCAAAGAGTAAAACCTACCTATCTTATGCATGTTTTCGAACGTAGAATTCTATCACCATGTATGAGTGTCATTGGTCGTCAATTTTCATTCATGTGGGGAATTGTTGGAAATTGGGTATTTTTACGCCATTTATGTGGATCAATTTTGAGTAAATTTTTAGGTAGCACCCACTATATAAAAGTGTAAGGTCTTTAGAGATTTGAGTTCTCCTCCGCGAGTACATCAAAATCGACTATTAATTTGTCAAAATTAGTTTTAGGATGACTGAGAAATTATCTCCCAAAATGAATTAAATGAGAATGAAAAAATTGGTGGAATTGTAGAAATCTCACATTGGAAATAGAGAAAAAGTAAGAGTGGTATATATAGAGATTCTTATATCAAGGGTGATAATTTGATAAGTATAAAGGTTCTCATTATATGAGTCATCCTTATATAGGTTGTCTTTTACTCTAAATTTATTTTTTCATTCTCAAAAGAAGCTCAAATACCATAAGGTATGGAATATTCTCAATAATTAAAGATAAGATAAAAATATTTTTTGACACTTTAATGGGTTAAATGGCCTTAAATGGTGGCTCCCCCCATGAGTAGTATAAAATGAGATCTTCCCCTTCCCATTTTTCACACCAAGAAGTAATTAGCTCTCTACTTTCTCTCAAATTTTCCTCTCCATGTTTTTGGTTAATCTCAAGTTTTGTTGGTTTGGTTTTATCTCACTTTGGTCCCTATTTGGTTTTGTCTCGGTCTGATTTGGTTTATTTTTTGTTTTGTCGATAATTTGGTTTTACAGTCCAAGTCTTGGTTTTGCGTCATTATTCTAATAGTAGAATTTTGGCAACTCAGTTAGATTAAGATGGTGAAATCGGGTGCTCTTCAACTGCCTCCAACCATTTTATCTTAGGAAACAGACGACGTTATCAACCTTGGTACCACATGTAATGGGCATAACTGTTTTAAGAAAACTGTGAAAACATAACTCGGTTTGATTTCTTCCAATATTGTTGTTACTTTGTCGATATTTTTTTATGTTGGTAATCACTTTATACACATTTCATAATAATTGTATTTACATTGCTATTCATAACTATATTTTTTACCTGTTGTAATTCTTGTATTTACAAAATTATTGTATTATCTTTATTTCCATTTAATCTTATAATACAATACATTATTTTCAACACATGCTCCTAAATGTTATCATTTTAGGGGTGACGTAGGGCTCATCCGGACAAGAGTGCTTCTTGGAAGGAGGGTGACATGCCTCTGTTACGCGCTTATTATGTCTACATCCTTCCTTCTGGATAGATTAGTTCTCTTCCAAGCAGTTTGAGTTTTCTAAAAAGGAGAACATGACTTGTTTTCGGCCATGAAGTTTGGTGTCGTCTGCATGAGAATGAAGCATGCATGTGTGGGATTCATTCAAGTTTGTGGATTAGGCCTGATTGAAGTCCATCATAGGCTATCCACATAATACTCTCCCTAAGGCCTATCATTAAGTCGAGGTTCTATTCCCATTTAGATCCAAAATGATCAGGTAAAAAAAGAGTGTCTACATACCACATACCCACGCCCACATGTATTAAGAACCTAGTTCAACTTGCATAAAATTGGCCAATTCTTCAATAAATTTTGGCTCAATATCCTCATAGATATTATTATGCATAAGAATATGTAAATATATTGTTGATAACAATTTGTTATGAGCAAAGCTTTTTTTTCCAATACTTGTATAGTTTTATCAATATCTTATTTTCATACTCTCTTTTAAATATATAAGTCCAGACTATTTAGTAGTTTCTTAGGGCATGTTTACCAATCAGCAAAGATAAACACTCTCAATTTTTTTCAATTATACATTTACTAAAACTTGGAAAGGGAAAGGGGAAATGGGACCCACCCAAAATCAATAAAGACTTTATTGGTTCTAGAGAAATCATCCCACCCAAAGTAGAGGGAAATACTCACTTTCCTACTTTTTTGTGGGGTCCATCATTATCAAACAATTTCTTCAAACAAATTTATAAATTTACAAGTTTCTTTCCATTTTCACATGGTTAATAAACAAATCAATGTGAAATAAACTTTTTTTTGTTTCCCTTTACTTGTAGTTACTAAACAAATCAATGAAAAATACTCATTTCTTACCATTTCCATCTTTTACCTTTACATTTACCATTTTAACTCTTTCTTACCTTTCTAAGTTAGTAAACATGCCATTATTGTGTTAGACATATGTTCTAGATGTTTTACAAATCTGGTAAGGAGCACCAATTTCATTCACCAAATGTTTATCATATCTCTTCAATGAGATTTTATCTTTTTAACCAGTAGGTCTACCATTCTTCAGACGTGCTTTTTTTAAAAAAGTGTCATTCTAGACAATAGTTCACATTAGAGCATTGACCGTGGATATATCCAATTTTAATCATATTCTTTATAATAATAAATGGAACTGATTATTGATTTGTAACATTTTATAAATGAATATTTCTTTGAACTTCTAATTGAAAATAACTTTTTGAATTTTTAATTCACATTTATTTGTATTATGGTAAAGATAATGATGCATTTAAAGTAGTTTCACATATATTTTCTAGTTTTAACTTCTCTCCCCTAATGTTGAAAATTTTGCTGTCAACAACACTAAAATTATTATCATGAATTTATAATCAAGAAATGATAATATTTAAGCCTGCAGTCTAGCAAAAAAAAATTGGTGGGTAGATAGAATAATACTTACTTGTCAGCGTGGTTGCAGGTGTATTTATTGACATTATAAAATATCAAATGTTGTTCAAATTCATAAGACAAAATAATCTTATGGTTCTTTAATAAACATTCATGTGAATTTTGTTATATTCTTTGCATCATAATAATCTTGAATCACATAAAAATTTGTTAAGATGGAGAGATGCAATTTCAATACCAGTTGTTGAGAATTTACAAAATCTACTTTCACCACAGTCAACTACTACGTAGTTGATGACCCAATTATTATTATCATCAGAAAATATTACTCAAGCAGATGATATAAGCCAAATTATCATAGGAGAGTCGAATAGGAACGTCATACTTAAAATTGAAAACTATTAGAGTGAAGGGAAAAACCATTTTTGGGCGAATAAATATTCAACTATAAAAATAATGGAACACACTAAATTCTTTTCTAGATAACTTTAGATGTATATACCAATCACAATAAGGATTTACATTATGGTTAACGTTAACGGCAGATACACCAATTAAATAAAACAAACCTCCCCCAATTCAGAGACTCTCAAAGTACAATTTTCCTTCACTGGCAGCTCCCTTTTTCTTCACAATTGGACTGTTGCGGCTATCATAAAAATTGCATCTTGCAATTTCTTCACCTCACACACTGTTCAGTGGCTAACGATTTCTCTTCACCTAAACATTGGTGTCTGACCTTGTGCAAAATTCTCCTTCGCCTCTTCCTATATGCTGCTAACCCTTGGTATAAACAAAGTGCAAAACCTTGCACTCCGGCCGTCACTACAAACTAGGGTGGATCCAGAACTTTCATTCAGGGGTACTTACATTATAAAATAATTTTTTTAATAAAAATAAAAATGTCTCAAGAATGATATTACTTGTAATGTTCATTGCTACATTTATAATTGTCCTCGACGAGTTTTCATATTTCAAAATCGTCGCATTATTGTCCCATTGTCAATACTAAAGTATTTTTCTCTCAATGTATGCAATCAAGGTCATCCATTGATCACTCATACGATTGCATAAATGATTCTTGATAATATTCATTGCATAAAACACTATTTTCACTGTAGCAGTTGCTACATGTAGGATTAGCGACAACGTCAACAACAAGTACACGAGTGGATAAATTTTGTCTTTTCTTGTCTCAACCATTTTCTGTGTAAGTTCATCAATCCCTTTTAATCCTGAGAACTATATGTCAAATCACATATCCATAATCCAATTCTCAAGTTGATCTTCAAGTGTTGTGATTACCACTGGAAAAAAATCTTTTGGATATAACTAAGCAAGACGAATAAGTTTTTGTTTATCAAAAGTAGAAAACCCATCACTTGGATTTAGACATACAACACAAAGAAGCAATTCTGTACTGGCCTCATTGAAACGATTGTTTAACTCTTGAAGTTGCATATCAATGACAACATAAAATATTTCTACTCGATAGTGATGTTGATTTGAATTGATGTGAGCACTACGGCTTTTTCTTCCTTTAGTAAGAAACATGTCATCCATGCTAGGAACTTCAATATCATGTTTAACACAAAATGAATAAACTTGATTGAGTTGAGAATCAAATCTTGTTTCTCTCATCAATTGCAACCTTTCTTTGCATAGTATAACTAAATTCATCACATTTACAATATCTTGATCTCTTCTTTGTAAAGCTTGAGACAAATCATCGTAATCCCTAATATGTTTTTCATCAAGTGTAGGTTCAATACAAAATCAAATGATTGAATTGTATTTAGTAGAACTTTTGCTTCATATTTCTGATCTGAACTGGGTCATTCTTCCATAATAATCTCAAGTACATCTGTTACATATGGAAACATGTTAATTAAGCTGACCAAAGTACTATAATGTGAGCTCCAACATGTATCACTAGCTCGTTAAGACTAGTTTCTTGATTTAGTCATTGCCACTAGAAAGTTCAATATTGTTTACAGCTTCAAAAACTGCATGAGTGTGTCTTTCACAAAGGATGTCACGACGTTTCGTTCAACCTCCAATAATGTTCACCACCGTAGTAACCAAAGTAAAGAGACATATAATGTCTACATGATTTTTCGCAACAACTAAAAAAGCTAATTGTTGTTGATGGACATAACAATGAATATAAAATGCACATTCATTTTCCTTCAAGATTAGTGCTTTAAGGCCATTAAATTCACCTTGCATATTACTTTCCCCATCATAACCTTGTCCTCGCAGGCTAGAAATGCTTAATCCATTCCGAGAAATGAATTAATCAATAGCTTTCTTAAGTGAGAGAGCATTAGTGTTAGTGACATGGATAATACCTACAAAACTCTTAATTACATGACCTAATCCACATAGCGTAATACAATAGTCACCTGCTCCTTGGAAGATGCGTCACGAGATTCATCAATGAGAATAGAAAATATCTTGTCACCAATACTTTTAATAATAGTACTTACAATCCCAGTCAAAATACAGTTCATATCCTTTTGAATGTCAGGTGCTATCAATTTCAAATTTTCTGGGGCATTTTTCAAGGAAACAACTTTTATATCATTATTATGATCACATAACCATCGTAAAAAAATTTTAAGAAAATTTCCTGGGTTCTTTGAATCTTCAGATTCGCCATGCCCACGAAATGGAAGCCTTTGTCATAAAAGGGAGCAATTACAATCAATCGATGCACAAAATCGAGTTTGATATTCACTTCGAGCTTGGTCTGAGTGTCTATTAAAATGCATCTTGATATGCTCATTTTGGTTCAATAGACTTTCACATGAGCCTAAGCTTGGTTATGAGTACTATTAGGACCTCCAACATGAATTTGTAATTTCTCTTTCTTCTTCCAATTTGAAAATCTTTCACCAACAAAAGAGGCATCTCCTGCTTTTTCTTGAATAGGTAACAACATAAACAAAACACATCATCTTTGGATATGTTGTACTCTAACCAATTTGGGTATTCATTGAACCAAGCTGGATTAAATCATCCTGACTTTAGCCCAAACGTTTTTAGAGGAAAATCATGATTTCGAGGCTGATAGGGACCCATTTGTAAATATTCTTTTCGAACTCAATCTCGAACATTGGGGTTATAATCTAAAATCCACATTCGAATCCCTGGATCTGCTGGGTGAACTAGCAATTTTTTCACTACTGGCGAAGATAGTTCTTTCGTCAAAAAATATCTTTTTGTCTTTGTTTGAGGATCATAATAGCAAAAACTAATTTTGTTATTTTATTTATGCTTACAAAGTGAAGTACAATAAGAAATAAAGTAAATAAAATCATAACGAAAGTAGTAATTATGAATTTAATAAAGTGTCAAATGATAATGAACGAGTATAATAATTAAAGTTTAGAATTCTAATGATAATGAACGAGCATAATAATTAAAGTTTAGAATTATTACTTGTTTACGCTTGCTACTTTGATAACCTTTACGTGTATATATTCAATAATTTTCTTTAATTTCCAAACATAATTGATACACAAAAATAAATAATATAAATATTAATAAAAATTAAACACGTAAAATAAATAAATATCAAGAGACTTACCTAATGTGATCCAAGTCAAAAGAAGGAAGAACACACAAATTTAAAAAGAAATTAAAGGATGGAGACAACTAAAAAAATTGAAGATGTAAAATGAGAATGAGAAAGACAACTATGGATAGTGGATGTGGATTGTGAGACTTTAGAGAAAGAGAAAGAGAGAGAAGGTTATGATGAGATGAGAGTTGGAAAAATTGAATTAAAGAAATAGAGAATAAAAAGAATTGGAGACTTAATTTAAATGAGAGAGAGATGACTTAAGACTTGGGTGAGAGAGAGATGGCTTGAGACTTGGGGGAGAGGGAGAGGGAGAGGGAGAGAGGGAGAGAGAGAGGGGCATTGAAGAGATGGCTGAGAGAGAGTAAAGAGTAAAATAGTAGAAAAAGTAAGAGAGAGACAAAAAGGGTTAGGTTTAGGGGTTATAGATTTGTGTATTGATTATTTTAAGTAAAAGTGTTTAATAGATTTTAAGGGTTGGGGGCACCAAAAGAATTACATATAATATATATATATATAATTAAAGTTTACTAAAAAGCAAGGGGGCACGTGTCCCTGATCCTAGGGCAGATTCGCCCTTGACTACAAACCTTAGTAGTTAATTTCGTTTTGTTCCGATCGGAATGACCTAAATATTTTGGTTCCGGGACAAGAATGGAACGGAATAGAGGGTGATAAAATTTCACCCTAGAATTCTATCAATTCCGACCGGAATATGCTCATTTCGCTCGGAATGAGCGAAATGATAAATGGGTCAGAACAGGCCTACTTACATATAGTTGAGACAGTAAATTATTAGAAATATAGTTGAGACAGTAAATTATTATAACAATGCAACAACTTAGGTGACTAAGGCTATTGGTTTATTCTCTCCCCTCTAAGGTTCAATCCTCATGGAATGCAACTTGATATTTTATTTTATTTTTGTTCAATAATAAATTTTTTACTTCATTTTTGTTCCATTAATTTTTTAATTTACTAGTGTTAATTTTTATTCTATAATTAGTTAAATTTTTTCTATTATTATGTTTTAAAATGGGCAACATTTTTATATTAAATGTGTTATTTATTTATATTATAAAATTAAATAAATGGGTGATTATTTTTAGATTAAATTGGTGATTTTTAGACTAATTGAGTGATTTCTATATTGATTTGTTACTTTTTTCGTGTGAATAATTATGTTCATGCTTTTATATAAATTGGAATGCTTGTAATAAGTACGATTTCTTAAAAAAAATAATTTTTTAATGAGAATATGGGTATCTTGCTAGTTATTTATTATATTATTTATAATAAAATTATATTATTATTTTTATATGTCTAAAAAAAATTTTGAAACGAAATACCGGAACACCAAAATATCTGAAATGTTCTGTTTTTTCAAAAAACCGAAACGGCCACCAAAACGGAATCGACTACTATGCTACAAACACCAACAATTTGCACTTATATATACAATTTCTAGGTCAATCAAGACATCGCCAAGTCCGCCAATGAGCTATTTTAATATCTTAAGCCGAAGCCTACTTCCTCCACATGGAGGGTCTCTCCTTCCTCATAATGAGACTCATCATACTCGTTATCATTTGCATGCTCAATAATTCTTCATTGTCATGATATTGCTTTTGAGCAACTTATAAGTGTGGTTCTGCATAACTTTACTCATTTTCTTTGTTGGCTGACTCCATCAGTTTCTATGTAATTCTATAGCTTTCTCCCACATCAGTAGAAATTATATAATCTCGACTGGCTTCACATGTTACTGATCACCATGTGTTTTGTTGACTTGTTAGTAATACATTCATAGGCTGAGGCTTCTCAAGTGTTTCAAAACCTTTAACAGCTTAATCTTTGAGGATTAACATCATGAATTCTGACGATATCTTCTTCTAGGTTGAACTACAACTTGCTAGTGGGATTATCATCCACTACATTCACCAAACTCTTTGTGAGCTTCACAAACATGTTACGTAGAGCATATGCTTTTTCTTCATCTAGCAACTTTCATCATCATTCACCAAAATAATCACAATATTATATTTTTCCTTTCCACACTTTCTTATTAGTCCCATTTAAACTAATCATCCTTCTTATACTAACCTCCCTACCTACCCTAAACTATCAACCATGCCTATGAGGCTTTGATACAACTTGTTAAGATGGAGAGACACAATCTCTAATACCATTTGTTGGGAAGTTACTAAATCCATATTCACAATTATCGATAATTATTACGTAGTCAATAATCCAATTATTATTATAAAAAATAATATTCATCTAGATATATAAACTAAATCACATGAAAGTAGAATAATGTGAACACCATATTTAACGTGGAAAATCTTTTAGAGTGAAGGAACAAATTCATGGGACGACTCTTAATAAATCTTCCACAACAAAAATAATGGAAACACACCAATTTCTTCCCTGGATAACACTAGAAGCTTACACAAATCACAATAATGATTTATGTCTTGCTAAAGGTGGATGTACAATTAAATAAAACGGATCTCACCAATACTGTTATCGCTATGACATAATTGCACCTTACAATTTCTTCACCTTACACATTGTTCTACGGCTAACAATTTTTCACCTAAACATATGTGGTTGTCCCTATGAAAAATCCTCTTTGCCTCTTTCCTACAAGCGGCTAACCCTTACTCATTGTTAGAGGTGGCAACCGGGCCCGACCCGGCCCGGCAATGCTCGGCCCGGGCAGTTCACGGGCCAGTCCCGTGAACTACCCATGTTGCTAAAATGACCACCATTTGTGGCCAGGTTGCTAAAGATAGGGGAAATATTTGCCCCAGGTTGCTAAAATGACCACCATTTGTGGCATTCTTGCCTTGACTGCAATAAAAAAATGGCCATATTTTCAACTTGACGAGAAAAATACTGCCTTTCAACAAGATAAAGGAAGGGGCGATCCGCAAGATTTTCTATTCAGCCTCCTCAACTCCAAGCTTCTCTTCTCCTAGGAATCCTAACTTGGCATATAAGCTCAAGAAAGCGATTTACATTACAGCCTCCGACAAGCTAAAGTAGGCACCAAGAGCTAAGAAGGGGGCCTGTTTTCAGAAATTTAGCGCGTTCCTCACTGCTTCATTGTTGATAAACGGTTCCACTGTAGCGGTGCGATTCTTCCATCTTTCTTTGTCGACGTCATGGTCGTTGCCTCATCCTACTTTTATATGTTGATGACAAAAAACAACATTCTCACCAGGAATGATTCTTCTCTTTTCTTCGATTTCATCAAGGAGCTTGACAACCAATTTGTCTCTTTCATCCGCTACATGACTTTCATGGCATGAAGGTCTCTCATTCTACCTCTGCACTTCGCCTAACCCAAACAAAGTATACTCTTGAATTGAATTATTATCTCATTCATCATGTCCTACGCTACGCCTATATCTCCAGGTGCCAAGTTATCCGCCCCTAGTCTTATAAAATCTACTCCTATAAAAGAAAGGCAGGCTGCCCTGAAGACCGACACTCTACCTCGGGCTCTTGTTCTTGGTCGGAATCTAATTTCCTGGAGCGCTAAGAAGCAGCATCTTACTCACCTCGCAATAACCAAACTAGACCGAACAAGATCACAAAGCTACTAGCAGTAGATTGAATAAGTGGAACGTTGTACCACTGATATAGCCTTGTACAGCTACTAGTGTAGACATTCTAGGCATAGAAGCTCGAACTTCTATTTTCGACTTCCTCTTATCCTCTTTCTGCTGATAAAGAAAGGTCCAGGGCCAATGAGAGATAAAGGTAGGGCAATAAATCCATTCACTAGTACCGATGGGCACGGATCTGCACAGCTACATTTGAACCCTTTATCAACAATGAAGCAATGAGAAACAAGCTAGATTTCTAAAAATAGACCCCATTCTTAGCTCTTGGTGCCTGCTCTAGCTTGTCGAAGGCCGTAACGTAAATCGCTTTCTTGAGCTTGCATACCAAGTTAGGATTCCTATAAGAAGAGAATCCTGGAGTTGGAGGAGGCTGAATAGAAAATCTTGCGGATCCGCCATTTCCTTATCTTGTTGAAAGGAAGCATTCTTCACGTCAAGTTGAAATAAGGGCCCCTTTTTTATTGTAGCCAAGGCAAGAATGCCATGAATGGTGGTCATTTTAGCAACCTGGGGCAAATCTTTCCCCTATCTTTAAAGGGGTTTGACTTCATCTTTTTGAAAGAATCCTTTAGCTACTAATCTATCCTTGTATCTCTCTACCGAGCCATCTTCTTTATGCTTGATCTTGTAAATCTACTTGCAGCCAATGGCTTGTTTCCCTGTAAGCAATGAGACTCAGTCTTCTTCTTCTTTTTCCATCTTTCTGCATAGAATCTCTCTAGCAAGAATGATTAAAGGCTTCAGCAAATGATTCAGGTTCATGAGAAGATTGAACTGCGATGAGGTAAACTCGATGTTTCGGGGGAAACTTTTTATGAGATAAGACAAAAATCCTTCAACGGGTTAAGAAAGTTGAGAGGGTCGACGAACCTGAGAGTGGGATGCAGAATCTACGGAAGTGACTGGAAGGGAAGAAACTGGGCTAGACTGCTGATATCCTGGAATAGTCCTAGCCTGGGAAACATAATGTAATCGCCGCCAGGAATAAAGATGTTTTGCCGGGTGACTAAATCCTCTAAGGTCAACTGAATAGGCTGACAATCGGCAGAAGATGCTGAGCAAAGCTGCTGGCCTGAAGAGTAGGGATGATATGTAACATCAACTGCTGAAGAATGAGGTTCGAGTTGATGAACAGGAGAAGGCTGTAATACATCTCCATCACCATTCTTCCCTAGAGCTGATTAATTAGGTCAAAGAAAATATGAGGCCACCTCATTAAAGAGAACATTCAAGGATACATATTTTCTCTTGGATTTCACGCCATAGCATCTATACCCGGATTGAGCATATCCAAGAAGAAAGAAGTGGTTGCCTTGGGGATAATTTTTCTCTTAACTACGCAGGAATATGAACAAAACATGTGCATCCAAACACTCAAAAATGCATATAGGATGGTACTGCATTAGTAAGAAGTTCATGAGGTGCCGCTGCAGCTTATTCCTCCCCCCCCCCCCCAA
>QANY01010149.1:131351-244564 GCA_003255025.1 Datisca glomerata
CCCCCCCCCCCCCCCAAAAAAAAAAACAAAAGGAGAGAGATGTCTCGTCCTTTCTTTTTGCACATCCATATATATAGCTAGACACAAAGGTGTACAATCCGATCAAAATATGTTGTTCTTTAAGTTCATTCACTGTATGTTCTCTCACTTGCTCTACTGGATGTCATCTATGACATGAATAATGAAAATCGCCTCAATTGGAATGAGGTTAGGGCATACCTGAAAGCCGCCAATGTCACTGAAGCAACTAAGGGATCTATACTAATCCAATGCCATAAAATCAAGGGGGACAAGTCACTACTCAGGAACCTGCACCGGTACAAGCTAATCCAGGACTTTTTGCCAGCACTAACACCATCCGAGCTTGCACTGCCGCTCGAAAAGAAATGCCTGTGAGATACCCTCAAGTTCTGTAATTCGAAGGAGGTTCTGAGAATGAAAAACTTCGAAGTCACATTCTTTGTCCATAGGAGTCGAAGTTCCAAAAGCAGACGAAAGCATTATGGAACCAGACCTCCTCACTGCCGCTCAATTCATTACCAGGAAGAGGAAAATTCACTTTTTTAGTAAGGGTAAGTTGAAAAAATGAAGAAGGAAGAATGTATCCGAACGAATGCATCGGCAGATTTGATTACCCTTTTCTTAGAAATCCCCTTGTCGCCTCTCGCTCCTCTTCCCCATTTGACAACTGTATCTCAGAATGTTCGGATGATTCTCTGGAACCCCCTTAACTAATATATGCTTCAATACTAAAGAATGGGTCTATCTCATTGGGAAAACGCAAAAGAAAAGGATTTCATGGGCAAAAAGGTGAAGGAAAATTAAGAAAATCCTAGCAGACGGGACTCTCAACCCCTTTCTATTAAGACCTACAAGAGTTTCACATGAAGGTCCTTTTATGGAATGGAAGAAAAATCGGTAAAGTCGAGAAGCAGAGAGAGGCAAAAGATTATATAAGAGCGCAAGAAGCAGATTTGATTGGCTTGGTGGGAAACAAAAGTGAGGAGTCGAAAGGCGGCCAGAATTAGTAGATGCTTGGGAAAGTCTTTTAGTAAAGAAATGACTGTGGAGAATGCAGCTGGGAACCTGATCTGGAATATAACTATGACATTAACGAGATAGAGAGATCTGATCAGGCTGTAGTCCTAGCCTGGAAAACATAATCTAATCGCCGCCGAGAATAAAGATGATGTGCTGGGTGATTGGAATCCTTTGAGGTCAACTGAACAGGCTGACAATTGGCAGAAGATACTGAGCAAAGCTGCTGTCCTGAAGAGCGGGGCTGATCTGTAACGTCAACTGCAGAAGAATGAGGTTCGAGTTGATGAAAAGGAGAAGACCGCAATACATCTCCATCACCATTCTCCCCTGGGGCAGATTAATTAGGTTAAAGAAAATATGAGGCGACCTCATTAAAGAGAACATTCAAGGATACATCTTTTCTCTTGGATTTCACGCCATAGCATCTATACCCGGACTAAGCATATCCAAGAAAGAAAGAAGTGGTTACCTTGGGGATAATTTTTCTCTTAACTACGTTGGAATATGAACAAAACATGTGCATCTAAACACTCAAAAATGCCTATAGGATGGTACTACCTCAGTAATAAGTTCGTGAGGTGCCGCAGCAGCTTATTCCCTCTCTCTTCCCCCTAAAAAGGAGAGAGATGTTCCATCCCTTCTTTATACACATCCATATACATTGCCAGACACAAAGGTGTATAATCCTGTCAAAATATGTTGTTCATTAAGTTCATTAACTGTAGGTTATCTTATTTTCTCTAGTGGATGTCATCTATGACATGAATAATGAAAATCGTCTCAATTGGAAAGAAGTTAAGGCGTACCTGAAAGCCGCCAATGTCACTGAAGCAACTAAGGGATCTATACTAATCCAATGCCATAAAATCAAGGGGGACAAGTCACTACTCAGGAACCTGCACCGGTACAAGCTAATCCAGGACTTTTTGCCAGCACTAACACCATCCGAGCTTGCACTGCCGCTCGAAAAGAAATGCCTGTGAGATACCCTCAAGTTCTGTAATTCGAAGGAGGTTCTGAGAATGAAAAACTTCGAAGTCACATTCTTTGTCCATAGGAGTCGAAGTTCCAAAAGCAGACGAAAGCATTATGGAACCAGACCTCCTCACTGCCGCTCAATTCATTACCAGGAAGAGGAAAATTCACTTTTTTAGTAAGGGTAAGTTGAAAAAATGAAGAAGGAAGAATGTATCCGAACGAATGCATCGGCAGATTTGATTACCCTTTTTTTAGAAATCCCCTTGTCGCCTCTCGCTCCTCTTCCCCATTTGACAACTGTATCTCAGAATGTTCGTATGATTCTCTGGAACCCCCTTAACTAATATATGCTTCAATACTAAAGAATGGAATGGAAGAAGGATTGGTAAAGTTGAGAAGCAGATAGAGGCAAAAGACTATATAAGAGCGCAAGAAGCAGATTTGATTGGCTTGGTGGAAAACCAAAGTGAGGAGTAGAAAGGCGGCCATAATTAGCATATGCTTGGGAAAGTCTTTTAGTAAAGCAATGACTGTGGAGAATGCAGCCGAGAATGGCAGAATTTGGCCGATCTAGAATATAACTATGACATTAACAAGATAGAGAGATCTGATAAGGCAGTAGTCCTAGCCTGGGAAACATAATATAATCACCATCGAGAATAAAGATGATGTCCCGGGTGACTGGAATCCTCTAAGGTCAACTCAACAGGCTGACAATCGGCAGAAGATGCTGAGCAAAGCTGCTGGCCTGATGTGTGGGGCTGATCCGTAACATCAACTGCAGAAGAATGAGGTTCGAGTTGATGAACAGGAGAAGGCCGCAATACATCTCCATCATCATTCTCCCCCGGGGCTAATTAATTAGGTTAAAGAAAATATGTGGCGACCTCATTAAAAAGAACATTCAAAGATACATCTTTTCTCTTGGATTTCACGCCATAGCATCTATACTCGGGCTGAGCATATCTAAGAAAGAAAGAAGTGGTTGCCTTGGGGATAATTTTTCTCTTAACTGCATCGGAATATGAACAAAACATGTGTATCCAAACACTAAAAAATGCCTATAGGATGGTATTGCCTCAATAAGAAGTCCGCGAGGTGCCACTGCAGCTTATTCCCTATCTCTTCCCCCCCCCTCCCCAAAAAAAGGAGAGAGATGTCCCGTCCCTTCTTTATGCACATCCATATACATAGCCAGACAGAATGGTGTACAATCCGGTCAAAATATGATGTTCTTTAAGTTCATTCACTGTAGGTTCTCTTACTTGCTCTAGTGGTTGTCATCTATGACATGAATAATGAAAATCGTCTCAATTGAAAAGAAGTTAAGGCATACCTGAAAGCCGCCAATGTCACTGAAGCAACTAAGGGATCTATACTAATCTAATGCCACAAAATCAATTGGGACAAGTCACTACTCAGGAACCTACACCGGTACAAACTAATCCAGTACCTTCTGCCATCGTGAACACCATTCGAGCTTGCACTGCCTCTCGAAGAGAAATGCGTGTGAGATTCCCTCAAGTTATGTAATTCGAATGAGGTTCTGAGAATGAAACACTTCGAAGTCACTTTCTTTGTCCCTAGAAATCGAAGTTCCAAAAGGAGACGAAAGCACTATGGAACCGGACCTCCTCACTGTCGCTCAATTCATTACCAGGAAGAGGCGAATTCAGTTTTCTAGTAAGGGTGGGTTGAAAAAGTGAAGAAGGAAGAATGTATCCAAACGAATGCATCGGAAGATTTGATTACCCCTGTTTTAGAAATTCCCTCGTCACCTCTCGCTCCTCTTCCCCCATTTGAAAACTATATCTCAGAATGTTCGGATGATTCTCTGGAACCCCCTTAACTAATACATGCTTCAATACTAAAGAATGGGGATATCTCATTGGGAAAACACAGAAGAAAAGGATTTCATGGGCAGAAAGGCGAAGGGAAGTTAAGAAAAGCCTAGCAGACGGGACTATCAACCTTTTTCTATTAAGACCTACAAGAGTTTCACATGAAGGTCCTTATATAAAATGGAAGAAGGATCGGTGAAGTCAAGAAGCAGAGACATGCAAAAGATTATATAAAAACGCAAGAAGCAGATTTGATTGGGTTGGTGGGAAACCAAAGTGAGGAGTCGAAAGGCGGCCAGAATTAGCAGATGCTTGGGAAATTCTTTTAGTAAAGCAATGACTGTGGAGAATGCAGCTGGGAACGGTAGAATTTGGCCGATCTGGAATATAACTATGACATTAACGAGATAGAGAGATCTGATCAGGCTGTAGTCCTAGCCTTGGAAACATAATGTAATTGTCGCTGAGAATAAAGATGATGTCCCGGGTGACTGGAATCCTCTGAGGTCAACTGAACAGGCTGACAATCGGCAGAAGATGCTAAGCAAAGCTGCTGGCCTGAAGAGTGGGGCTGATCCGTAACATCAACTGCAGAAGAATGAGGCTCGAGTTGATGAACATGAGAAGGCCGCAATACATCTCCATCGGCATTCTCCCCCGGGGCTGATTAATTAGGTTAAAGAAAATATGAGATCAAATAGAAGATGTTTCTTTCTATTCCTCGTGAGCCATTAATTTCTCTGAAACAAGAGATCAAAATGATTTTCCTCCTTTTTCCCAATAAGCCGACGGCGTTACACCATTGGGATACTTCGAATAAACTAGAGTACATATAGGATACACCGGTGCTAAAACCTTTTCTCAAGATATCTTCCTAACTGTTGGGGTCTTTGCTTCGTACGTTGTTCCCCCGATGTGAAACCAGTTGATTCGTGGTTTGAGAATTCTGTTGAACCCAAGTACTTCATCTCCATCATTGCATATGGGAATATAGAAAGCAAAGAAGAAAAGGAATGACCAGAAGAATTGCGTGAAATAAGTAAATTTATCCAGTTGAGGCATTCTTGATTGAGAAAAAATGATTCCCTCCAGACAGAAAGAGACTCATTCCTGGGCCGTAATAGCGAAGCGAACTCTTTACATAACATAAAGTGAATCAACTTGCTCGATGTAGGCTTGCTCCTATTGGCAGCCTTCTTCAAGTAGGCTTCTTTCTCCGCTAACGCTTGGGAATTCCTAGAGACTGAGCAACTAAGTTGAGTTCTATTTCTAGCTTTTTTGATTGCTCTATATTTCGTTACTGGGCAGCCAGGTCGAGCGAACAATCACAAGACTGACCCGAGCTATAGACAAAGAAGAACTTTGATAGATAGAATAAGGTACTCAGACATGGGTCTATGGTTAACCGATATTGCACACCATCATTTAGCTATTGCAATTCTTTTCCTGATAGTGGGTCACATGTATAGAACGAACTAGGACATTGGTCATGGGATAAAAGATATTTTAGAGGTGATGCTTTCGGCTACTGGGCTCTCGCCATCTAGGGTGCAACACTCCACCGCTTCGTCCAGTAACACGACGCTTGTATTACCCAGATTCCAAATGAATGAAAATGTGACTAAATTGGTCTCAGTCACTCTTCAGGATGGAATGGAAGAAGGGAGGAGATTCTCGAACGAGGAAAAGGATCCAATGACTTCGAAAGAATTGAACTAGGAGCCGTATGAGGTGAAAATCTCATGTACGGTTCTGTAGAGTGGCAGTAAGGGTTACATCTTAATTAAAACTAATGCGACGGGTGTCAATTACCAAAAATGACTCGACCACTAACTCAGTCCCGCGGGACAAAATTTGGTTATGCCATTTTGGGCTTTTCTCTAACCGAAGCTATTGCATTGTTTTCCCAATGATGGCCTTTTTTATCTCATTCGTATTTTGATCTGGTTGAAGTTTGATAAAGCAAGCACTTCTTTCACATAAGAAAGTGGAGGGGGCCAGGGATCACTAATTAGTCGAATGAGCCCATCCCTCTAGCCTCTCATTTATAAGTCTATCCGGCTGGCGGCTCCTGCATCTCCATGGCGGCCCCTTCATACAAGTTTGTTGCTAGGAGTCCCTCTAGTCAAATCAATAATCAATAAAAGTTTACTGACCGACCTGGCTCTTCAATCGATGATCTACTACTCCCTCTTAGTTGCATATGTCGATGCTTTGATTCGAAAGCCCTAGCCGGTGATGAATCCCCAGTAAGATCGGAGTCTTGTATTCCTCCTCCCTTCAGTCCAGTTGAACCCGTCCCAGCAATGAACACCCTCTACTGCAAGGTGAGGCTCTGCCCTTCTCACATTAAAAGAGAGAAAAAAAAGAAGTGCTCACTTATTTTATTGTCATCGGACTCAAGACGAGTTCGAAAGGTTGACAATTGACTTTGGAGAGCCCTTCTTGTTGGACTTAGCTCTTCCATAAGCAAATTACATACATGAGCGTCGAAGGATTTTTTTCAAAATAATATACATGGATTCAATAATTTATAGTTTCAAACTACGAATAATACTAGAGGAAAAAAAACTATGAATATTACTAAATTTGAGATTAGAACATACACACATATATTGACTTTGGTGTCACGCATGTATTGACTTTGGTGTCTACGGTGTCTACTAATTGAATTACTAAACCCCTATATATCAATTCAAATGTATAAGTTACTTGAATTTAATTCAGTTTATATTTGTCGATCTAGAAAAAAAAGTAAAAAGTTATTTTTTTACTTTTTAAGTCTAGTTCATTTGGAGCGTCAAAATCTTATTAGACATCTCTGATGAAACTTATTTATACGTCAAAATTTGATTGTACATCTCTATGAGTCGAATTACCTAACTAAAGAAGCACTCCAAAGACAAACTTGTCCTCTTCTAAGTTCCAACGTGAATTAAACATATGACTTGAACAATAATCTCTCACGCCACATGCTCAATCACTAGTAAACTCTAAGATTTTAGAGCTTCTAATTACTGGTTTCTTCCAGCGACTTAATATATGTCCACAAATTGAAACTTAAATAAAGAAAAAAGTACTAGTCTATTGCAAGAAAATATTAATCACAAATGACAAATTATGCACAACAAAAAAGTGAATCGATTGACAATAATTAAGAGCATGAACAAATATTGAAAATCTCATTATTTTAAAAATGCGCTTAAATGACGAGAAGCATTTAGTTTCTCCTTTTATCATTTATATCCTCTTAAATTTTAGTATAAATTAGGCGTCTAAGATCTTTCACTTAGAGATGTGACTATTTAGAAAATTAAATTTTGAAATTTCTTTTACAACAAATATTTATTATTTTCATAAGTAATTGTTTTTTCAATGGTGATTTGCAAAATTAAATATTATATAGTTTTTATCGTATCAAAAATATAAAAATTCATAGCAGGAGAGAGTATCTCTAAAATGATGTAATTTATCTCGTATAAGAGATAATCTCTTAAATGATGCAATTTATTTCATAGGCTCTCTTAAAGTTCCATAGTCTTTAAAATGTGTTTTGGTCTCGATATTTATATCTTATCTCCTATATGAATTTTCATGTTTCCCATATGTTCAGAGAAGATAACCGTGTTACAGATATTCTTTTCAAGCTTGTTATCACTGTCGATAGCCCCATCTGTTACTCTGAGCTTCTTACTTCTTGTTAGCAGTCATATCATGATGATTTGGTGGGTCTGAGTACTTATAAATTTAAATAGTATCATGGCTATCACTTTTTTTCTTTTTCTAGGTTTTCTCCAATGGAGTTTTTTACTAGATAAAGCTTTTTAACTAGGCTAGCCAATGGGTTTTCTATTGGTTAAGTCACTGCATGTGGTGTTCTTTCTCGTACTGAACTTTTTTTTGTTTCATTTTTTTTCTCATTTAATGTTCTTTGTCTAGCAGCTAGCCTCTCTAGTAGCTAGTCGACATTTTCAAATGTAATTTATTTTGTAGAAATGTGACAAAGTGACAATGCTATATATTACAATTTCAATCATTAAAGTTTAAAAAAAATAGTCATCTAATTATCAATTTAACATATTTTACTTTATATGCACTATGGTCGAACATTAAAAATTTCTAGCATAGACACTTGCTAAAATTTATATATATTCTTCAATTTCTAATTTATCACGGCATACATTATTTTATTTTAAACTTTCAAAGCATGTGATTTGAATCTAGTACAGGTTTAAATAGCTAAGAAATCAAAACATTTAGAGACATGTATTTAACTTTCACCAATTTTTGTTACACGCATTTAGCCCTAGAGTGATTCTTTTTTAGTTCCATTTTAATTCTTATTTTCCTTATAAAGTACTGAATTAATATGCCAACAGATTTTTTAGTTCCGTTTTGTTGTTCTATTTTTCCTTTTAAAATAGTTTGATTTATTTAGTTTAATATTGATGTCTATTTCAATTCTTCAGATGATTATTGAAATTTCTGTATGAAATTGAATTTTTTGTTTGGATTCTCCTCAAATTTTTAGTTCCATTTTTATAGTTCACCTCTTCCTTATAAAATAGTTTGACTTATTTAATTTAAAATTGATATGCCAACAAATTATGTAGTTTCGATTTTTTTCCCATTTTTTTTAAATGATTTGATTTATTTAGTATAAATTTGATTTTTTGTTTCATCTATTCAGATAATTATTGATTTTCTATTTTAAAATTTAATTTTTTGCTTGAATTCTCCTTAATATAAGAGATATGGATGAGAAATCATTTATTGATAGTAAACATATTTTAATAATAATTTGATTATTAGGAGATATACTTTTATTTCTTTCCTTTTTTTCAAGTATACCATTTAAGGCAGTTTCTTTGCTCTATAAGCTGGTGAATTTGTTCTTAAAAGATATTTCAGAGTCACACGATGATAAATTATTTATCATCAATACACATGTTAATGGATATCGACACTGAGAATGACTGATGTTAATATATAATGTCCATGTTCATGTTAGTTGATATTGGCTCACTACTATATTTACATCATTCAACAAAGCAAGATAAATGTAAGTATATATTAATGGTGAGAGTGTGTATTGTTAATCTCATATAGCTATATAAAAGTTATTTTTGTAGCTATATAAGTACGATATGATTGCATAAGTAAAAAAAATCAAAGTCATGAATAACTATGAAAGGCGGTATATGCATTTCATGATGATTTATATAGAATTAACTTCATAGTTCTATCATCATGTATAATTGTAAATTGTGAATTGCAGGAATATAATCTAAAACAAATAATCGAACCAGTTTCCATAGAATTAAATAATTATCTGCACAATACTATTTACAAAAAAATTTATTGGGTTAAGCAATTTATAAAGAACTAATCAATTTACATAGAATTAACCAATTTACAAATAGAACCGAGTGACAAAGAATATTGATGATAGAAATAGAGTTTTGGAATACAACTATTATAGTTTAGGAACTAAAATGATAAAGGTATAGACAAAATATGTAAATACTTTGTTCTGATATAAATATTATGTAACTTTTTAATATGCATCTATTTTGAGGGAGAGAGAAATATTTTGATTGATTTGGTAGAGAGTGAATAAGACAAGTTATTGATGAGAAATAATAAGTCAAGTTATTTTGGCCTGAAAGATAAAGAATTATATTTTTTTTTTCAAAAACTTAAGATGAAAAGTAATATATATATATATATACTTCATTTACATTGAAGGATACTTACGGTATTTATATTACAATAATCAGAAATATAATTTTAGATTTGACAAAAATCTAATGTTTTCAAATACTTGTTAAAAATCTAATTAGCCCTGTAATATTATTATTTACCTAAAAATCTCAAAATAAAATCTATAGTCAAAAAGTTTAATTTAAAAAGGGTTAAGTGTTAAAACTTAAAACTCAAAAAGTTAAGGGTTAAAACTTAAAAGGGTTGATTTTTTTTTTAAATTTTGAGTCTATAAAATAATAATGGGAGGGAACTTGATCTGTCAGTTTTTTTACGTCTTTTCCCTCACAAGACATGAAACTCTCATCTCATCTCATTTTATCAAAGATAAAAATATTGTCTCATCCTACTCAGTTTAAAACAACTTTGCAGGATGAGATGAATTTTTAGGATCACTTATACACCCCTAACCTACGGTAGGTAATAAGTAGTCCACGTCAAAATTGGTTAAAATGATATGAGAAGAGTGATAGTCAAAATAATGTATGCTGCGAGAACATACAACTTTTTTATATGAAATTTAAACTGTTGATCGAAATTTTTTCAAGTGTAGGTATGCAATTCTTGCTATTAAATGGAACTTCTTAGTTTAAATTGAGTTTTCAAGCTGAATAAGAATTTATAAATTAGAACACGTTTTAATCTTATCCGGTGGCTTTAGATTGACTTGTTAAATAATTTAAATAATTGTATTAGTGAATAGTCTTCGAATAGTTTGCATAAAAAAAATGAAGATGATTAAGAAGGTGAGGAAAGCGTGAGAGAGATCAGCTACATATAGTCATCGTCAAAGTAAACCAATCAATTCCTTTCTGGTCATCCATTTCCCTATCCGTATGCGCCACGTCTTATTGAGTTTATTCGTCCCACAGACGACCTATTGTCTCTAACCACTACTCACGAAACTGACTTCGTTTGGTTGACGAAGAAAATGACACATGGCGACGCGTAAAGCAATAGATTTTCCCACCTTATCTGGAGATCTGGTGGACCTTATTCTATTTTGTTTTTGTATGTGGATTCAAGGATTTGGTAATTTGCAAAAGAGCCCATTAGGTATCAGATATTCCAATTTGCCGCGTTTGTCCTTTGTAGATGCCAATTTGGTCGGAACCTCAAAGTTACAAATTTGGATAACCTCTTGTTTTAGTGGAATGGAGGTGGTTATGTTAGTTTTGTTTGGGGCGTGAATTAAAAAGTAACGGTGCAAATTGGATTTGTACGAAGAGTGAATATATATATATATATATATATATATTCACTCTTCGTACAAATCCAATTTGCACCGTTACTTTTTANGATCAAACATGATTGTCTTTTGTTAGGCCGAACAAAAACTGATATGATTTTAAATTATAACTAACACGAGTATTATCTCTCATATAGAAATTAGATAATCTCTAGTTTGATTAAGTAGAAGAGATATTTTTAGCTGTCTTGTCTATTTGTTTATTTTTTTCACGATCAAGATAAATTTTTCAAAAATTTCCTAAACTTTAATCTAAAAATGATTTTTTATTTAGAGTTGATCTAGACGGTTAGAGAATGAACCCCTTGCTATGGATCCCTGATATCAGTGAAGTATGTTGACCATGTTGCCTCTAAAGTATGAAGAAAAAGAAAAGACATGAAGAACTTATGTGATTTTCATGTATTTTGTAATGGGAGCTCACTTAGGTTTTGATTTGAATTTTTCAAGGCTCAAGAACACAAAAAAAAAACACATCGCCCATAAATAATAAACCCTCTCAACTCTCGAATATGTTAAAATATCCCCCATCAGCCACATAGTCCATAAATACCCTTGAAAGATCATAATGGATAAGTAAATACCGTAAATTGGGAAATTTTGTGGGAAAATGGTCAAACTGGTGGGAGACTAGTCAGACTAGTTAAAACTGGTCAGACCGGTTGTTCTTCACCGTTACACCACTTTGCAATTAAGGAACACATTCCTTAATTGTTAAACCAATCCAAGTGGTAGGAAAAACCGGTGCACATGTTTGGCTTAAAAGAAAAATGTTCCTTAATTTAGGGACTAACGCAACCAGTCCATCGAAATGGTTTCTACAGTAATTCTAATATTATAAATAGCCAAGCCATTCTCCTTTCTCCCACACACTTTTCAACGAAGCATTCTCTTTTCTCTCTTATATTCTCACAATCTTGTCTCATGTTCTTGAGCTTAGTATTGCTAAATCTCCTCAAGTGAGAAAATATTGTTGGGTGAAAAATAATAGTTGTGAGAAAGTTCTAAAAATTTATTTGTAAGAGATTCAAAAATCTCAAAACGCTGCATTGTCGTGGTCAAATTGGTACCGCAAACCAATAGAGATTGTAAAAGGTCTGGACCTCCTTAAGAAGACCGTGAAGGAAAAATCTTCAAGAGGGGATCCTTGAAGCGTGGACGTAAGGATAAGCTTTCCTGAACTACGTCAAAATATCGTGTATCGTCTCTCTCTACTCTTCATTTTTACACATTATTTTATTTCTCATATGTTTACATTTACTCGTTATTTATGTGTCCACACTTATAATTGTTTTTATGTTGATATTTGATATTTAAATTAATTGAGAGTTAAGTTGCTCACAATCACCCAATTTACTCACATCTCGGTATCAGAGCTTGAAACTTACTCCTTAAAAGATTCCACCATCTTGAGTAATGGTGACAACGAGTGGATCTGTTGTTGAAGGTCAATCTATTATTAGACCATATTTTTTAATAGAAATAACTATACTTATTGGAAAGCTCGCATGGAGATTTATGTTCAATCTATAGATTATAATTTGTGGGATGTTATGGAAAATGATGCTCGCATGGATATTTATGTTCAATCTATAGATTATAATTTGTGGTGTGTTATGAAAAATGATGCTCACATTCCGTACAAAATTGTAGAAGGTAAAAATATCACTAAGCTTAATAGTGAATGAAATGATGAGGATAAAAAGAAAATCTCATGAATGCTAAAGCTATGAGTGTGTCATATTGTGTCCTCAATCAAAATGAATTCAATAGAATATCAACTTATGAATCTACAAAGTCTCTTTAGCAAATGCTTGAAATCACGCGCGAGGGTAAAAATCAAGTCAAAGAGTCTAAGATAAACATGCTTGCATATAGTTATGAATTGTTTAAAATGAAAGATGATATATCTGTATGTCATACCGATCTTATAAATGGATCAAAATCTCTTGGAAAACCCTACTCTAATGTGGAAAATGTGAGAAAATGCTTAGGTGTCTACCAAAGAGTTAGGAAGCCAAAGTCACAGCCATTGAAGAATCCAAAATCTCAACACATTCTCACTTGAAGAACTTATTGGCTCTTTGATGACACACGAAATGAGGCTCAAAGAAAATGAAGAAGAAGATACACTAAAGAAGAACATTTTATTGAAATCAACCTTAGAGCATTCTGATAATGAGAAATGACAAGGAAGATGAAATAACCCTTTTTACAAGATGATTCAAGAGATTATCACGCAACGTATTCACATGCTAAAAAGGTTGGACATATCAAGGCCGACTGTCCAAATTCAATCAACGCCCTAAAAAATTTAAATGAATAGCTTTCAAGGCAACTTGAGATGAAACCCATGAAAGCAACTTTGAGAAAGAAGAAGGCGAAGTAGCAAACTTGTGCTTCGTGGCTTGAGCATACAAGTTAATCTCTTCTAAACAAACTCTATATACTAAGCATAGTTATGATGATCTTGAAATAACTTTTAAAGAACTTTTTAGAGAATTTGAAAAACTATGACTAAAGAATACAATTATGGAAATTAGTCTTACAGAGCTTCAAGGAGAAAATGAGTGTTTGAAAAAGGAAAATTTAAAATAAAAGTAACTCTACAGGTTTTGAATTGAGATATTGTAAGATGTCAAATGAAAGAAAAAGATTTAAATGTAACACTTTTAAAAATGTACTATCAGTAGTAATAATCTAAATAAGATTCTTGAAAACCAAATACATGATTATGAGAAAAAGAGGATTAGACTATACATCTTTTCAAAACTAAGAACACCATAAAAATGCTTTTATAAAATCCAAACAACCTCACACGTGCCACTCTTTTATCATTTGTGGAGTTAGAGGTCATAAGAGTTTCTCATGCTGTGACACCCCAAACTAAAAGTACATTGTTGATTATAATTTAGAAAGTGATATCCTCATTAACGTTAATTAAACATAAAATATGAAAGACACAGTTCAATTTAAATCTTAACTTAAATAAAAGTCTCAAGTTAAATTTAAACAATAATAAATTTAAAGTACTTAAATAATAAAAATTTTGCAGTGAAAACTTAATCAAATAACAATCAATAATTTAAGCTAAATCGTCAAAATATGAATAATTAATCATAAAGCAATTGTTTGAAATCCTTATTCAAAATATTCTATTGAGTCGAGTTCGCCCACAATGTGTCTTCCCACAATTACTCCTCACCTGAAAATATTAAGAAACAACGGAATGAGCTAAAGCTCAGTAAGTAAAATCTTACACAAACTTAGCAAACACAAGCGCATTCAATTTCAAATTTAACATTTGTGTTTGTCCTACGCTTTATAATCATTTTATCATTTTGTTTTCCATTGCTTTCATTTCATATGTTTCGTTACATTCTTTACATGCAAACTTGTCGCATTCATTTCTTTACCATTTCCATTTTGTTCATTTATTTTCTTTATTCACGAGCTCACTTGTGTAGTGTTCAGCCAATCAGAGGCAGTGTGTCATTATTACGGAACCTGTTTGACTGTCGGGCCCTAATAGTAGCATCCATTCACATTATATCGTTGGGCAAGATAAACGATCATCCATTCACATTAACCATTAACCATTGTCGGGTCCACCTGTCCCCCGCGTCCTATTTCCCACTCACGTCTTTCATAGCATAAACACACACACCGAGTGTTTAAACTTTTATTTAATTGATTATATTCACACTACAAAACTACATGTATAGATATGAACGTATTTACAATCATTAACATTACAAATACAATACACCACAGATAACATAAAAAATATAATTAGACATAATATCAAGCGACAGCACAATGATAAATCAATTCAGTATCAAAGTTTATAAATATTAAAGTATGCGTAAAATTCTACTTACCTAGTGTCCTTAACAAGATCAAATTGAATAGAGAACGCTTCAAGTTTTCAACGCTCAAAGTACCAAAACTATATATTAAATTTCACACATTAAAATCTTTTGTAACTTCACATGATCATTAAAGACATCGAAGAAAATATAATTAAAATATACGTAATAATTGCTTAAAGCCTTGACTTGGCAAGAAATTCTCCAACCATTGGAATACCGACAATTCATACTCGGTAAAAGTTCTTAAACCATTATTAGATCAAGATCATAACTTGTAAACACATACTCGTCAAAATCCCAAGTCTATTTAATCCAAATATGTTATGCAAGGATAAAATCACAAAGGCCCTTTATAGTTAGAATTCTTGCTCTCTTTAAAACCCATGTTTTTACTTCATCAAGAAACCCACAATATTCTATAGACCAATATTACGATTTATTTATAATAACACATAATAAATAATGAACATATATCTAATAATAGAAAAATATAAATCAAGCAAACTTCAACTTTTTGTGAAATTTATTGAGAAAATGCCAAGTTTATTTTCTTGAACAATTTCAGAATTACTTATGAAATAACTACTCAATGACTGAAGGTAGAAAGACATCACTTTTTTTTCCGTCCAAACACAAATTAAAATCCTTGATTATCCATTAAAACATGATTTGGCATTTAAAATATTCAATACAAGAGTAAATCCTATTATCCTCTTGGGCGAAACAAATACAAACATGAAAAACGAAGTTTTTTAATCATTCAGACTCTAAGGTTGACTCCAACCATTACACTAGGAAAATCCCACTCAAAATAAGAGCTTAAGAATTTCAGTCTAACCTTTAAGAATCGCTTAAATATGGAATTGTTCAAGAACACCTCATCTCAACTTTTTGTTATTTTCTCACACAGAGGAGGAGAAAAGAGACACAATCCTACTGAAATTGTTACACCAATGCTGCCAGCTTATACATGGGCAGAGAAAAATTATTTTAAGTCTTATTTTCCCCTCCAAGTGACACACAGAGAGGAGCACCAAGACTACGTACATTCTCTTTTGAAACCTGGCGGCCGAGAGACTGAGGTTGTTAAATATAGTGCCATTAGGGTAAAAAGGGTTAGGATTGTGAGAAAAGAATCTGATATGAGCATATGGTTTTTGACTAAAATATAGGGAATTTAATTCCTAAATAACTAGATAATATTAGACTCAAGTACATAAAATGTAGGGCTATTATCATACTCAATAATTATCATTATACATAAAAAATTATGAGAAATAATATCAATTACTTCAAAATTTAGCTTAGGCACATTTTGAGTCGTTATGGCTCCTCAAAGCATTTCTCTATGAAACATCGATTAATTCATTTCAAGCATTAAATCAGATAATATGAAGAATTAAATAAATAATCATGATAATTTGATGCACGATTAATAACTAAAAGCAGAATTAGTTGGGGTGTCACACATGCTTTTGGAAAAAGGAAGATATATATCTTGGAAAAAATGAGTCACTCCCCTACTAACCATCAATGACCCAAAAAGATTTGGTATAAAAAATCAATTTTTGAATATGTGTTGTAGGTACCATCTAAAAAGGATTACAAATAATACCTCGATAGTGGATGCTCAAGGCGCATGAGCGGTGACGAGACACAGCTTGTAAAAATAAGTTGAAAGAAAGCATATGTCAGGGGATGACAAGAGAAGAAAGATTATCAGTATTGAAATTGTAAGTAATGACTCTATCCTCGCTATAGACAAGATTTTACTCGTAGTTGGGTTAAAGCACAACTTACTTAGTATTAGTCAACTTTGTGACAAAAACTATGGAGTCATTTATTGAAAAATATTTTTACTTAATTGTTGATAAAACATTCAATAAAGTTTTACTTATTAGACAAAATATCAAAATGTGCATTGCTAGTGTATATATATTTTTTTAGCTAGTCATTCTTCAGTGAACGTCGCCATGATAAGACTTTTTATTGAGTGAGGCTCGCCGTAGCCAACTACTATTTACATCTCTTATTGGAGGCTAAATGAAAGCAATAGATATATCATCACATCCAATTGGGGGATAGAGCAATGAAGATGACCCTACATGACTGATTTAGTGAAGAAACATTCGTCGTCACAATTCGATGACTCATCAAGTAAGATCACAACACACACCGATATCATGTACAAGTTCAAGTGCTACACATTTGGACTTGTATAGGGGGCTAATGTTTATATATGAATTTTTACCCTGAACATACCCGCTAGGTCCACCCGCATTGGTCGGACACCTATGATTATTTACTCATAACCGTCAAGTCAAGTGACAAGACTTTGATGAACTCTTACTACCTTGGGAATGAATTGGAGGCATACGACTTAGTAGGATTATGATGAGTCTAGTTGTATTGGTCTGGCGTCATGACCTCCTCAGTAGGCTTTAGATGCACTGTCCTCTCATTGAGGGTGAACCTAGGAACACATGGCAACATTCTGTACGTTGGCCTCTACTTACACTTGGCAATCGTTGATTGGCCAATCATAAAATAGGGTTTACCTCTTACTTTCTATACAAATGTGCTTAACACTCCTAATGAATGGTTTGGATATTTGGATATTATACCCACACATTTGGGGGATCTCTCTCCTTCTCCCTCTCCTTGGCAACCCCAAGGAGGTGCGTTTGCCGGCGGTTGTCACCGTCTATGTCGCTAAGGATGCTCATCCTTTCCTCCACGATAGATCTCCACATTCCTAAGTCTTCTTCAATGACTAGACTACTATTCGTTCTCAACTCGATCTAGTTTAGAATGCCTCACAAAAATAATGGCGATTCTACTAGGGAGTGGTCTGTCGAAGACGGTTGTTGTGAAGGAATATGGAGGAGTTCTCCATTTTTCAGATTCAGATCTAGAATTTCAGATTTGAAACTTTTTATAGAAAAAAAATGAAAAAATCAAGCATAGCATGAGAAATCGACGAGAGAGGTGGCTGCCGTGGAGCACAACTGGCGACTACCCGGCGAAGATGCCCTTCATGCCCGTCGAAATCGACGCGAACCGTGAAAAAAGCTTGCTCCATTTCTGATCTCTAAATCTTAGATCTACGTCAAGTGAAGCATTTTCAAATTTCAAAACACCCCCAAAAGGATTCAGGCGAGATTTTCCATCGGCAACTGCTTCATCGTTACCCATTTTGCAGGTTTCAGGTTGACCTACCTAGACCATTTAGCTTCCGGATTGAAAACATGCCAGCCCACAGTCCGTCCATGAAGCCCAGCGTGCGCAACCAATGTGACATACGCTCGACCCGCGAGAGACCCGCAACCCGCATTTGACCTAAGTTCCCTGCCCACATCTGCGCCCAGGCACAACCCGCGACCCGATCCGCGCCCCCAGACATGACCTGCGAACTCCTTGGCCCACGGCCTATGGGCCAACTCCCTTTTTCCAACAGCCCAACGCCTGGTCATTGACCCTTTAAAGAGTTAGCACATGATTTTCCACAAGCCTAACACTCCTAATGCCTTTGATGTCCAAAGAAACATGGTTCGCTGTCCGTTTATGTGATGACGCTTGAAAAAAGCCTTAAAAAATTCAGCACGGTTATATTATCGAGTCTTAATTGCACGGGTCATAGCGTCGTATGAAAACAAACGTAGGACACCGAATTGCAACCTAAGTATTTATATTTTGAATTATTGCTTTACCTTTAAATACATATTTTATTCGTTCAAAAGAAAATTCGATGATTGCATGAGCTTATCGTATAGTATCTTAAAGAATATATGTACACAGTTGTTCAAGCATATTAAATAATTAGTAGAAATTGATTCTACGTTAATTATGTCGAGCATAATTAATTAGCTCTTCAAGTTTAAAATTTATCATGCTCTAATGTAAATATAGAAATTACATTTATCATGTTTAGCTCATCCATCTCGAATAATTTGATAACTTGACCCCCTCGTGGATAATATGATAGCTCTGGATCCCTCCTGCTTGCAGAAATGAATGGATTAGAAGGAGGCTGGGATTATTATCAATGTCATAAACCATACAAGTCGAATTGATTCCTTGATAATAATTCAATATGCACCGGCCAAGTATGTTTAAATATTAATCAAGCAATATCAAATTCATGTCAAGCTTTTATGATAAATATAATGCTTAATTGATTCTTATGCATTATCAATATGGGGACTCTCTCTCCCTTTCCCTCTCATTGACAACCCCAAGGAGAGTGCGTTTGCTGGTGGTTGTCACTGTCTGTGCCGCTAAAGATACTTATCATTTCTTCCATGCTAAACCTCCACAAACCCAATGCTTCTTCAATGACTAGACTACTCTTCGTTCTCAATCTAATCCGGGGCAGAATGCCTCCCCGAAATAATGTGTATTGACTAGTTGTATAAAAACTCATGAGACATTTAGAGTAACATATAAATACATTTTTTATCATTAATTCTCATTAGTCTTACTTTTCTAATGAAGCAAAATAATTCTTTCGGTAGCACCACACTTTGAGATTTCTTATATCGTAATATGATCTTAACAACATAAACATTAACATACTTAAATGTTTAATATAAATATCCTAAGTATCAATAATTCGTATGATTTTGATGTTTGAAATAAAATAGAGAAGACATGATTACCACGTTTTAAATCATGTGAGAACTTAGTTGAAAAAATGAAACCTATATAAACCAAACTAGATGTTAGAATAAATTTTGAACAATTTACCCTTCTTTGACAAAAAAAGAAAAAAGAAAGTATTTGGCCTTTCTTTTGAAAAAGACCAGAGATTTTTAGCCTTTGAATAACAGTTTAATGTTTCGATAATTTCACCGATTCCCCTGTTCAGAACTTCAGAAGCAAAAGCGGAATGTTACACTCCTCTCCAGATGACTCAAATAGAAAATATCTAAATGTTTTGATGCAAATTTAAATATCTCACGAAACTAGGGGGTTTTATGACAACTATTTATTATTATGGATAATGAGACAATGATAAATGGAATTGAACGGAAGGCATTGAAAATTGAATACGACAAAAAGAGGGGAAAAAATAGAAAAAAGAGCCAAGGCGTCGCCGTTTTGCTCCGCCCGCTCTGACCCATCAACTACACATGTAACTCTCTCTCTTTCCCACCTGATATTCGTCTCTCTCTCTAAACAAAGTTCTCTGTCCTGTCCTGTATCCTGAGCTAGAGAATGGCGGAATCGGTGGAGTTACCGAGTCGACTCGGTATCCTTCCTTTCAGGAACAAGGTCCTCTTACCAGGCGCTATTATTCGAATTCGATGCACTTCTCCTAGCAGGTACTTCGAAGGATTTGTTTTCTGCCTTTTGTTTTTTCGTAAAAGATTTTTTCTTGCCTATTTTCACGGTAAGAAGAGCTTCTATGTGAAGACTAGCTATGCCTTTGATGTCAAATTGCTTTTCTAGCTTGTCTGCTTGTTAATATAACTAAATTGGAAGTTCCTCTTTTGAAGGATCAATTAAACTGGCCTGATGCAGGTATCAGAGCCGGTTTGGTAAAATGGAATTCCAAATTTGATATATTTTTCTTCGTTCTTTCGTGAACAATATGAAAAGTTTATTGCTTCATCTTCCTTCATTGTCGAATCATGGGACACTTTGATTGACTTTGTTTGTTATAGCTTTTTTTGGAAACTTGACGGGAAAGGAAATGGATGATATGATTTAAGCATACGTTAAAATTCCAATCAGCAGTAGTGCTGTGTAACCAAGTGGTCCACACTGTTTTCTTTGCTGTGATACCCTGTCTCGGTGCAGAATACAAAATAAACCGGTAGTTTGGTCTAAATGCAGTGTAAAACTGGTGGAGCAAGAGTTGTGGCAAAGAGAAGAGAAGGGATTGATTGGCATTCTTCCCGTACGAGATGCTGCAGAGGCAACATCCATAGGCCCCATGTTATCTCAGGGTAATCTTAGTTATTTATTTATCTTTTTGCTAGCCATGAAATAGTTTTTGTCCACGTTTAAAATTCAGGTTAACTGGAAAATATTTATTTTTGTCTATTATATTTGATCTTACAAGTTCCAAGTGATGCTGTTCCTCTGCATCTTTTCGTTAATAGAAAATACAAATACTGAAAATGTATTTTATTATTTTCTTAATCAGTAAGACTGCTTATCACCATTATTACTTTACTTTTAGGCATGGGAAGTGACTCTGGAGAGCGTAGCTCAAGGGTCCAAGTTGGCACCTCAGATTCTCACAGGCTGGATGGGAAAAATCAACAGGAAGTCATTCATTGGCATACAAGGTAATTTTAATAAAAAAGCCTCCGTCTTTCTCGCTGCATTATGGAAAATGTTTAACAGTTATCACTTACTTGGCAGTACCTCCCTCGTTTGTCCTCTTATCCAAACTCAAGTGTTTGAGTCTTTGTAACAGTCTTGATCTTAGTGCCTGTTCATAGGAATTTCTCCCCTTGTAGTGCCAACTATCGACCTCGTAGTGAACTTTATGCTCTTCACTTCCATATTTTGCTGCATCCTGTTGCTTGTTTCCTTTTTGGATTTTTTTGGTAGGTTCCTTTTTTGGATTTTAAATTCTAATCTGCATATTTTGTATACTCTAAGTGTATATATCTACAAAAAGTGAGTTGTATGTGGTTATAGCATCATCTTATTTAATATAAATTGCCTTTTCTGATAAGTAAAATTTGATATACCTTCTCAGGGGAGTTGCTGCTCGAGCCTTACACCTGTCTAGAGGCGTGGAGAAACCAAGCGGTAGGGTCACATATACAGTTGTCCTTGAAGGTTTGTGCAGATTCAGTGTCCAAGAGCTTAGCACCAGAGGAACATATTATACCGCAAGGATATCGCCTCTTGAAATGACAAAGGCAGGTTAGTTGTCAGTAACTGTTTTCATCTATTTTGGTGGGTTTGATGATGTGTGTGAAGGTTGAGTTGTAATGCCGAAGCGTTTAAGCACATGGTAGTCTTCCCTGTTTTTTTGAATTTCCGTTCAATCTTCATAACAAGTTGCAGAGCTCGGAGGCTTAAAAAATTGCTTAGTTTGTTGTGTCTGAAGAGCCATTGTCCTCATCTGCTGATATGCTGCTTCCTTTTTTCTTGTCTGATTAGAGATGGAGCAAGTAGAGCAAGATCCTGACTTTATTTCGTTGGCTCGTCAGTTCAAAGCAACTGCCATGGAACTGATTTCAGTTCTTGAGCAGGTAAAACTTGTGACAAGTTTGTTGTGCACATTTTGTAATCTGAAGGGAAGAAAACTTAGAAATACCTATATCATAGATTTTCAAAAGATGTCTATTTCTGTATACTTCTGAAGTTTTTATCCCAATGTTTCCATTGATCCTGCATCATAAAAGATTTTCTGAAGCTTTCTGTTTATACAAAGACTGCAGGATATAGTCTAGTTTTGTACAACTCTAAAGCTGACTTCATTTCTGCTTTTACAGATTCTTTCCTCTGTTTTACATCTATTTAGTTGTTGTCATGACTTTGTTCTGAGAATCTTGTAAGAATTTTGAAGTTTTCTTATTTTGTTTCTTTTGAATTTTTTGGGTCATACGACTAAGTTTTGTTATCGGTTTTAAGCGTATATTCATTAAAATATATACTAATAGCAAAAAGGATAGATTAATTGAAGACATTTATTTGCTTTGGGCTAAAGTAATAGTGGTCGTGGTTCCTGCCCGCTTTAGTTTTACCATATTGGAGGACCACTTACTAAAGAGAGTGGAAATGTGAATATGATGATATAGGTTTTGAAGGTTCTCGAGACAATAAAATACTGGGATATTTACTCAGCAGTTTTACTAGTTTAGAATAGATATTATATTACTAGTCCTTTGGTTGGTGTGAAGAGACGGTATACCGTGTGGGATGGGTGGTATTAGACCAAAATGATAGAATCCTTTGGCAGAATAGACTTTCTTAGCCTGTCAATGAGGTTGTTTTTAGTCATTAACTATTCTAGACTCGCACGGCAAAGAAAAAAAATTATTCTAGAGTCACATGTATTAGATTGTTTTTGCTCATGTATGTGTTCTTGGGCGTATCTTTGCAAGTGTGTATATGTGTTGCTTGACGTTGCAAGCCAAAGAACCACAGACCATTTGCATAACGAGAGATTGCACCTCAGTTATGCAGACTCCTAAGACAGATTTTGATATTAAAAAAGAATGTTTTACTTTATTTGTAAGCGATATAATATGAAATTGCTGATTATGTGTATTGTTAGTCTGTCACTCAAGGTTGTTATCAGTAGATAAGATTTCCTATTTCTGCTTCTAGAAACAAAAAACTGGAGGAAGAACAAAAGTTCTTTTGGAGACAGTTCCAGTTCATAAATTGGCAGACATATTTGTTGCTAGCTTTGAGATTAGTTTTGAAGAGCAACTGGCGATGTTGGATTCGGTTGATTTGAAAGTAAGACTATCAAAAGCTATGGAGTTAGTTGACAGGCATTTACAGGTATCATTCGATGGTTACCGTCTATTAAATTTTATATTTTCATCTTGATGTTTCCTCCAGTTCTTGTGGAGTCATCTTGATGTTTCCTCCAGTTCTTGTTGGAGTCATCTTGATATTTACTTGTGACAGTCAATACGTGTAGCAGAGAAGATTACACAAAAGGTTGAGGGTCAGCTATCAAAATCGCAGAAAGAATATCTCTTGCGGCAGCAGGTTAGCTTCATCACAAGTCCTACTGAGTTAGACTTCTTAATGAGAAAATATTATTAATATCATGTTACATTTGTTAATTTGTTGAACTACTTTTTTCCTCTGTTTAGCTAGTTTTTGAGCTTCCATCAACCCACTTCCGCTCCTTTAGTCTCACACACTTCTAGAGATCGGAGTTGTAGTCGCCTCGTTTTTCATCTCTTGCAAACACAAAAGTTCAGCTATATCGTCTGGACTAAGGATCTCAATTCTCACTGAGAATTTCTTGTTCGGATCACTCAAACCCCTAAAATTCCAAGATAAATCAGAGAAGTTCACTTATGACTTGGTTAGAACACTTTTGTCATAGTCCAGTGTATACAATCGACGCTTCAGTCTCTTGCACCTCAGTTCACTTTTGAGCCTCTAGGCTTCACCTTCTGAACACTCTATCTATTCATCCTTCACCCAATGTCCTCCTTTAGATATCAAAGGGATAAAAAAATATCTATCAATAGTTCAATACAAGCTAAATTGATGTAATTCGATCGTTTAGAATTGAAATGACAGTTCTGTATTTACATTTACCAAGCTATTTAGGTTCTGTACTAGACACACTTCTGTTTGCGATTTGGAGGGAGAGATGTTCATCTACACTATTCGAAATATGAGATTTATTTATTGAGAATAATTTTCTATTGTAGCAAGGATCATTGATGCAAGTGTTACCACTGTAATTGTAGTAATCATAACTTCAGATACAAATCTTTTGTTTCTTATCGCCAAAAAGATCAGGTTTTATTGTTTCAATTTAATTTCCTTAAGAATTCTCTTGCCTTTGACAAAGCCAAGCATCTGTTCATTTTGTTGTTAATCCGTTTAACTGTTCCTTTTAAATCTCTGTTTAAACGAATCATCAAATAATGGTTGTACCTTTAGTCGCTGTCACGCTGTGTTAATACTTTGTGAATTTTGGATTACCTTCGTCGTTGGTTGCTGTCCTTACAGGATGATATTTTTTTCTAGAATTAAATTTCTCTCATAGTATGAAAAATAATGGGGACAGTTCTCAGTCTTGTTTGTAGATGGAATGGGTTTCGGTGGTTATAAACATGAATCTCATCTTCCATGACACATATTCCAGATGCGTGCTATAAAGGAGGAGCTTGGTGACGATGATGATGAGGATGATTTGGCTGCATTGGAAAGAAAGATGCAAAGTGCAGGAATGCCTTCAAATATCTGGAAGCACGCTCTAAGGGAGTTGAGGTATGATTCTGAGAAGACAAATAAAAGTTCCACCTAAAAACAAAAATTGCAGCCTGAGAAATTTTTTGGATTCTTATCGCCCTATGGACGCTATAGCACAATACTTAGTATGCTATTTTTTTTTGTTTTTTTTTCTTGGGAGGTTTAATTATAATGTCATCCATAACTATTAATTTAACGTAAAAAGACAGCAAAAGTGAGTGCGGAAAGCATAAGGTTCTGGCTTTTCAACCCCCCAAAAAAGAGATTCAGCTTGATATTTCAATTGACATTGACCCCAACTTCTTGATCTCCTATTGCAATTTGAAGAACACAGTTTAAAAAGTAGGAAGAGTTTAATCTGAAGATATTGTCTTCGTAATTTAGCTATGACCTGCTGATTTTGGTTATCTATCAAATATAACTTTTTTAATGACAGACGAGAAATGTATTAATAAAACCAAAAAATGTCACAAAAAGTTCAGAGGATAAGAAATCCTACCGAACTCCGAAAGCAAAAGTTAATACATAAAAGAGGCAAGCCAATCAGGTTAACGTACAGATATCTATCAAATATGACATACTAAATGGGTCAGTGCAGAATCAAATTAAATGCCAGTTTAATAATGTTATTCTTGTTAGACCTAAAACCTAACTAGAGGAACAAAACTTGAGACAAATGTATTGTTCTTATATTTCTTATTTCCCTTGCTAGTGCTTTTATCAAGTCAACAATATTAGGAGCCTAAAAAAGATTGAACTTTATGATCTTCCTTTTAATCTCCCTTTTCAATTATAAAATATTAGGAGCCTAAAAAAGATGCAACCCCAACAACCTGGGTATAATAGTTTACGTGTGTACCTGGAGCTTCTTGCTGACTTGCCCTGGGAAAATGCTACTGAAGAACATGAGTTAGACTTGAAAGCTGCGAAGGAACGTCTGGACAGTGATCATTACGGTTTAATCAAGGTCAAACAACGGATCATTGAATATCTGGCTGTTCGTAAGGTAGTGAATCATCTAATTCTTATTTCTTTCCATGATTTTGATATTTTGACTGAGTTTTATGTTTAATGTATTTGGCTAAATCTTTTCCTTTCAGCTTAAACCAGATGCAAGAGGGCCAGTGCTGTGTTTTGTTGGCCCACCAGGTGTGGGGAAGACCTCCTTGGCATCATCAATTGCTGCTGCTTTAGGCAGAAAGTTTGTTCGCATATCCCTTGGTGGTGTTAAAGATGAGGCTGATATCAGGGGGCATAGGAGGACTTACATTGGAAGTATGCCAGGGCGTCTCATTGACGGATTAAAGGTAGTTTTTTAGTTTCTCTCCTAGTCTCTGTTCTTTTGGTTTGTGAAGAATATTTTTCTAGATGTTTTATTGGTATTAATTTCTTGTGCTCCCAGTGAAGTGAGTGTAATATTCTGTTTTCTTGGCCTTATGTTTGAGAATCCAACATAGACACCCCTCCAATGCTCCCTTTTCAAAAGAAGTAAAGTAATAGATAGCTGCTAATTCATGAAAATAAATACTCGGTCAGTTGGTCATATTAATTGAGAATTGGTAAATCCTCCAGCCTATGTAGAACAGTTCAAACACAATCCTAGAAATTAAATCTTTTCTTTATCAGTAAAGTGATGTATTGTATTAACGAAGGAAAAACCCAAGAAGCTGTACAGGGAAATAACGAACAATTAGACCCAAAAAATCTCTAACAGACAATGTGGAATTATAACTACTCCATTCTTTCAAAGTGGAAATGAGAACTCCCTTCAATCTATCTACAGTATTCTCCACTTCCTCAAAATCTTACTATTTGGCTCCTGAACAAATTAACGAAAGCAGACAAAAGGATTAATTTCCAAATAAGTCCTCTCATATCAGATGATAATGATCAGCATCTTTTCAGCGCTGAAGGAAGTTCTTCGCCGAACTTGGCATAAAACAGCACATCTCGCTTAGAGAAAGATCCAATTCCAGATTGCCTTAGTAAAAGAGCACCGAAGAAAGATGTGGTTGTTGGACTCTGTCTGCTTTTTGCATAGTGGGCATATATTAACCAACAAAAGACATCTTCTTTTAAGGTTATAAGTTAGCCTCCAACACTGTGTTAAGGTTATCATCACGTTCCTCAGGGGTGCTCTAGTTTTCCTTACCTTTTCCCAAGGGAAAGGAATAGTATCCATTGAAATTAAGGTCCGGTAGCAGGTTATAAGGGAGAAAGTACCACTTTTGGACTTCCTCCGACCAATGGTCTTCAGCAGCAATTTGATGGCAGACTTGTGTTATTCTCAAAGAATATGAGTCAATTTCCCAGTCATTAACAACTCTAACAAACCGAGGTTCCAAAAGTCACTACATTCTTGAACTCTAAGGTAGTCTGACACCAAAGCTTCTAAAGAGGTCTGGGTACTGGGTTCTTAGATTGGTATCGCAACACCAGTTATCTAGCGAAGATCTTCACCGATTACCATTTCCAACTTTAATTCTGAGGTGTTAGAGAAAACATCCAAATTTATCCTCACCATCTAGGCATCAGGCCTTGAATTTGATCTAAACATGGCCTTGTTTTCACATCGTTTCAAACCATCCCCATGCTTCTTCTTCTCCTTTTCTGTTCTATTAGTGACTCTCCGCAGATAGGTATTATAATTCTTAATATTTCATTTGACTGATTGCAACCATTCAATTCACAATTGATTGTACTCTTGGACTTTAATCTATGAAGCAGTTTCAGAATTGCATCTATGATTGATATGGGGATTTTCTTCATTTAGGAGCATATCTTAATATCAAACTCTTCAATGTGGATTAGGATATGTGAACTTGTTCTCAATAGCTTTAGCAACTTAGGTGTTATTACTAGAAAGCTAAAAGAGTTATATAAATTAATTAAAATTTAGATAGTACATGGGGTATTTATACACATGGATAAGAAAGCTAAAGATACTAAAATACCCTTAAATACTACAAAAGTAAAGCAAAGATAAACAATATTATCTAACACTCCCCCTCAAGTTGGCGCATAGATATCAATCATGCCTGGCTTGTGAGGAGTTGACTGTGGAAGAGTAGGACCGACGAGTTTTGTAAGAGCATCAAAAGTTTGCTTAGATGAAGGAACAAACTTTGTAGATATAGTTCTAGACCGAACTTTCTCTCAAATGAAGTGAATATCAACCTTGATATGCTTGGTTCTTTCATGAAAAAAAAAATCTGAAGCTAACATTAAGGCGGACTTATTGTCACAATACAATGTGAAAGGTAAACGTGGCAAGAAACCGAGTTCCCCTATAATAGAATGAAGCCAAAGAACCTCACATGTCCTTTGAGCCATTGCCCTGTATTCTGCCTCAGTAGAGGACTGAGAAACCACAGACTGCTTCTTGCTTTTGCAGGAGAGAAGATTACCATAAAAAGTACAAATATTAGATGTAGATTCTCCTATCTGTCTTTGACCCAGTATAGTCAGCATCAGTTAGGCAAGACACATCAAATGTGTTTTTTGAGGAATAGAACAGACCAAGGCCTGGACAAGACTTCAAGTGTCTCAAAATGTGGTAAACTGCATCCAAATGTGAAGTACGGGGAGCATGCATAAATTGGCTCACAAGGCTAACAGAAAAAGCTAGATCGGGACATGTGTTAGTCAGATAAATAAGTCTTCCAACCAATCTCTGATACATACTCGGATTTGCTAATAGTTCACATGATTCAGCTGAAAGTTTGACATTCGGATCCATAGGTGTAGATGCAGGTCTACATCCCAACATCCCAGTATGACCAAGAAGGTCAAGAACATACTTCCGCTAGAGAGATCCTTGTCTTGGAACGAGCAACCTCAATACCCAAAAAATACTTTAGCCCCCCCCCCCCCNAAAAATACTTTAGGCCCCCCAAATCTTTGATATCAAAAGCTGAACTAAGATCTTTTTTGACCTTAGTAATGCCGATACTGTCATCACCACTCAAGATGATATCATCCACATACACAAAGAGGATGACACATTGCCCTAATGAATTCCGTCTGATAAAACATGTATGATCAGAGTGACATCTAAGAAATCCCAACTCAAGCACCACTGTACTAAACCGAGCAAACCAAGCCCGCAGAGTCTGTTTCAACCCATACAAGGATTTTCACAGACGACATACTTTCCCTGAATACTTCCACTCAGCCCGAAAACCCGGAGGTGGATCCATATAAATAACCTCATCCAAATCACCATTCAAGAAGGCATTCTTGACATCCATTGGATGCAAGGGCCAGAAGTGAGAAGCAGCCAAAGAGATAATAAGACGAACAATAGTGAGTTTTGCAATAGGAGCAAAGTTTGCATTGAAATCCTTGTCGGGAATCTGAGTAAAACCTTTGGCGACTAGACGTGCCTTGTACCGATAAACAGTTCCATCCGCATTGTATTTAAGATTGAATACCCAACGACATCCAACCGTTTTCTTCCCTGGGGAAAAGCAACCAAGTCCCAAGTATGATTATCTTGCAAGGCTTTCATCTCATCTTGCATAGCGGCCACCCATTGTGGGTCTCGTATTGCTTCCCCAACAGATCGCGGAATCGCAATAGAATAAATGTGATTGAAAAATCCCTGAAAGGAACTGGATAGAGCGCTATACGAAATATGATTCTCAATAGGGTGGTCAGTAGAACATGATAAAATGAGGCGATTAGGGGGTCGACGGTCCTGCAAGGGATATCGTCGAGAGGGGGGAGGATCAATACCTTCGTTCGTAGAGGAGTCCGACATAGGGAGATGAGAGCGGCGACTATACACCTTGGTAGGAGGACCTACAATGGGAGGTAAAGAAGTAGGAGAAACAACGGGAGCATTTATATTAGGGGGTCCAATAATAGGGATAGGACAAGGAAGATCCTCAACAGATGGGACCCTAGTCTTAACACCAATGGAACCAGAAAAGAATGGGGTATTCTCCCAAAAAGTAACATCCGAAGAAGAAATAAACCGTCTAAATGAGGGATCGTAACATCGATACCCTTTGGATTGAGATGAGTATCTCATAAATGCACAACTGATAGACCTATCGTCCAACTTTGTTCGAGTAGGACTCTTGTTTTGAACAAAGTAAACACAACCAAAGACACGAGGGATAATAGGGAAAATGGGTTTTTCAGGATGAAGAATACCTAAAGGAGTTTGCCCGCCCAGGATTCGACTAGGAACTCTATTAATCAAATATATTGCGGTGAGAACAGATATGTCCCAAAAAATTTGAGGAATCGACATTCCCTTCAAAAGGCAACGGGAAATGCCCATAAGGTGACAATTCTTATGCTTAGCTACGCCATTTTGTTCTGGAGTATATGGACATGTAAGCTGCTGAAGAATCCCGAGACTAGAAAGATGAGAGACAAGATCACCCGAAATATACTCCCCCCCATTATCAGAATGAATCGATCGAACAACAGTTTGATACTGGGTTTTGATCATGGTAAGAAATTGTTTAAGCACACGTGAGACATCAGATTTTTTCCTAAGCAAATAAACTCATGTACATCTAGAAAAGTCATCAATAAATGTGAGGGACTCCAAACATAAGAGTGAATTAAATCCAACACAGCAGTAGATCTATTCATGTGAGAAATATAAGGCTTACGACAATGTTTCGAAAGCTCGCAAATTTCACATTTAAACTGAAAGTGTTTACATGCATTAATCAATGAAGGAAATAACGAACAAAGATATTGAAAATTGATATGTCCCAAACGGGCATGCCACAAATGTAAAAGTCTAAAAAAGAAAAGGAAACAGGAAAATAAAAAATAATAGAAGAGACAACTCTAATAATAGGATCTGATGGTTGAAGGGGAGGTGATCGCCAAAGTGGTATAGTCCATCTCGCTCATACCCCTTGCCAAAAATCCTCTTCCTACGACGGTCCTGCAAAAAACAACGGTTAGCCAAAAAAATGACAGCACAATTTAGAGCTTTGGTTAGGCAACTAACAGATAAAAGGTTCATAGCAAATTTAGGCAAATGAAAAACAGAGAGAGTAATTTCAGGAGACAGTTGTACAGTCCCTCTACCGCTCACAACAGCCCGAGAACCATCAGCTAACTGTGTCGAACCTTTAACAGGTTCCAATGGTGTAGAAAAAACTGACAACTCATCAGTCATATGATCATTTACCCCCGAATCCAAAATCCATGTAGGTGATTCAGTACGAATATGAAGTGCAGTGGGAGTACCTGAGGCAGTGGAGGAAGGAGTATCAGAGGCAGGAGCAGTAGCAATAGTAGGAGTCTGCTGAGACATAAGACGAGATACCTGAGCCTGTAAAGGTGCTACTTGAGAGAGAACATATGACTCGGCCAAATTACTGGAGGCTACAGAATTATTAGCTACCGCTGTCGATCTAGTGGGTATATTAATCTTCTTCTGGAATCGAGCGCGTAACTCGGGATGAAGTTTCTAACAAGTATCCTTGATATGACCATTGTTCTCACAATGATGACAAAATTTCCTCCCAGCTGGAGGACGAGAACTAGAGAAACCACGAGCACCAAGGGCCATCTGATCATCATTACTAGCAGTGGTAGGGATGGGAGTCGGGATCGAGATAAGACGTCGCGCTCATCTCCATCAACCATGGCAAAGGTCTCAAGCAAGGATGGTACATGAGAGGAATTAAGGATTTGGGTACGAAGTGACTCAAATTCAGGCTTAAGCCCCATAAGAATTGCATGTGTGATGACGATCCAACCTCTTGACTGCTACATGAGCCATTGTCCCAAAGTCATTGACTGGTTCATATTGAGCCATCTCATCCCACCGTACACGTAAAAATCTAAAAAATTGAGCAACATTCAATTTTTCCAGATTGGCGCTAGCAATCTTCTGTTACAGCTCAAAATATCGAGTCTCATTCCTTAAATGGGCATACATGGCAGTCAAAGCATTCCACAAATCGACAACCGTTTTATTATACATAAACATATTATAGACCGAAGACTTTATAGATCCAAACATCCATCAAACAGTTATCAACATCCCACTGAGCTTTCTTTGTATCGTCATCTTTACGGCGAAGAACACGTCCTTGAAGCCAAAGACTCTTTCCCCGTCCACCAAGAAATAACTTCAAAAATCGAGACCACGCAGCAAAATTTTGTCCATTTAAAAGAACACTAGTAACTCTTCCACCAGACATAGGATAAGCCAGATCTGGCTTAGCAACAGCCGTAACAACAACATTTAAAGATTCATACATCACGAATCCAAGAAAGCAATACAAATTGCCAAGAAAATCCGATGGAGAGATGAAGAAAGTTTGAACACGACCGTCTCTATCATGGAAAAGTCACCAAACGAGTGACCAAACTGTGGTCTAAGCCACAACAATCCAAAAAATACAGGAAATCCTAGGTCTGGTCAGCACACAGCCTAGGAAAACCCAACCATTTTGAAAAAATGAAGCTGGAAACAGTAAAAAAAGAGCTACGGCGGTGGCGGCGGCCGGTGACTAGGCGGAGGCGGGTGGCGGTGGTCGGCGCTGTCTGGTGGCTGTGGCAGTGATAGGTGGCAGGCTAGGGTTAGGGTTAGACTCTGATATCAACTAGAAAGCTAAAAGAGTTATAGAAATTAATTAAAATTTAGAAAGTATATGGGGTATCTATACACATGGATAAGAAAGCTAAAAATACTAAAATATCCTGAAATACTACAAAAGTAAAGCAAAGATAAACAATATTATCCAACATTATTATTGGCAAGATTCTTGACTTTTGGTGCCTACTGCCTTCTGTTATAAGCTGATCCTTACCCTTTCTGTCTTCAGATTTTCAGTATGTGTATGCATTAAATGTATAGTAGACTGAAACATATTCTTACTGTGTATTTTAGAGGGTAGCCGTGTGCAATCCAGTCATGCTTCTGGATGAGATTGACAAGACAGGTTCTGATGTGCGTGGTGATCCAGCTTCAGCTTTACTGGAGGTCCTTGATCCTGAACAGAACAGAAAATTCAACGATCAGTATCCTATTTCTTCATTCTATATCAACTAAGCATGTGGTAACTTAATTTTACGTTTTCTTTGAATTGGTAAAAAATATGATCTGATCCTGCACAACTTATCGCTGACCTGTTTGTACCACTTGTTTTTTTTTTCTGAGATTGGTCGAGTGGGTATAATGAAACTTATTCTCTACTTAGTATTAGGTTAGCCCTTTGTCTCATAAACTATTATCCACTCAGTTGGCACATGTGAATGAGAATTTTTAATGTTACATGGCCGCTGTATTTTATTAGGAAAAGCTTAAAGGAGTTTCTGATTTATGGATCATATTGTTTACTTGCAATGATACCTTTCTTTTGACTTGTTTTCCAAATGAAGATTGATACAACTTATAGTACTTCTTAATATGAAATGAGTTTTTTCCTCGGACAGGAAATGAAATGAGTGCGCTTTAGTTTGTCGGTTATTGGCAGATCTGTTTGGATGGATTTCCGCCCCTTGGTTTGGCTGATGTTCTTGTTGAGGAGTCTGTAATCTGTATTCTTAGCTTAAAAAAAGATAATAAACGCAGCATATTCTAATCCTTAGTACCAGTTTGAGTTGATTTTTCACATTTCTTGTTCCCCAATATATTGAAAGAGATTTACTGATCCAAAAGATATGATAAAAGTGATTCCTTAATGGATGGTTGATAGCTACTTGAACGTTCCGTATGACCTTTCAAAAGTTGTTTTTGTGGCGACGGCTAATAGAATGCAGCCTATTCCTCCACCTCTCCTAGACAGGATGGAAGTCATTGAGCTGCCTGGATACACACCTGAAGAAAAGCTTAAGATTGCCATGCGGCATTTAATTCCCCGTGTTCTGGATCAGCATGGATTGAGTTCTGACTTTCTTCAAATACCGGAGGTACTTAACTCCTAATATTGTGTTTATCATATTAACTCTTTAATCAGAGCTTAGTTATTATGAGGTTATCTCTCCCAGTCATTGTGCCGGATATTGTTCTTCCTTTGTGTGGTGTGTAGAAAAGTTGAATAAAGTTGTTAAAATTGTATAAAATGGTGTAGAAGTAAGTTTTCTTTGTTTTAAGTATAAAAGTTGAGTAAAATAATTTGAAATTGGGAAAGTGAGGAAGTATGTGGGAAGTATGAATATGAGGTAAGAGGACTGGGAGAATAGATTTATGTTGGAAACTGGTCGGGAAAATATTTTAGAGATTTTATTTCTTCGCGGAGAAATAATTTTCTCATGCCTACTAAGAAATCTTGAAAACAACAAGGATATAAAAAATCCTTCCACTTCCCCACATGGATTCCCACCTAAAATTTTTGTACCAAAAGTCCCCTTAGTAGTTGTCGGGCAGGTTTGTGTATGAAGGGAATGTAGTGTTTATACCTTAAGTAGACTATTTTTGTAATGTCTAAAGATTAGGTTAAATTTGTGATCCAACTAATTGTTACGTAAAGCAGGGGTGTTTAAACAAAGGTGGGGGAGGGGGGGGGGACCATACCGATGAGCCGGTTTGGTCAGTTTTCTAGTGGATATTGGTTTGTCATTTTGACCCAATGTTCGGGGTATTACCTCACGTTCGAGCGTCCACCCAACCGAACAAAACCGACACATGTCTATATTGTTTTATATTTTTGGATTTTTATTGTTTATGTTGAATTTTGATGGTTTCAGTGTCATATTTGAGTATTTTATACTGTGTTTGATGTTGCATTTGAGTATTTTGTGTTCCTTTTGTGTTGTATTTGAAAAATGTATATTTGCTGTTAAGTTGAGTTAATTATATTAGAGCTTATATTTTAATTATTCCAAAATAAATGACCAAAACGAATCGAACCCAACCGATTTTTATGTCGGTTCGGTTCTGTTCTTTAAGTATGGTCAGTTGGTTAGTTCGGCTTGGAAGAGAACCGATTGTTTCGATTCATTTCAATTTTTCATGCAATAACCCACTGAACTGAACCGTAAACACCTTAAAGTTGAATACTTTCGTAATTTTATATAGAAACTTAAGAGTTGCTTTCAGTTTATAAGTATGCTACATCATTCGCTGTTGTGTTCCGTGCTGGTTTTGATGGAAATATTTTATTCAGTGAAAGATATAATAATAGTCTGGCTGTTGTTGTAGGATATGGTGAAACTTGTCATTCAGAGGTATACTAGGGAGGCTGGTGTCCGAAATCTTGAGAGAAATTTGGCTGCCTTGGCCCGTGCAGCAGCAGTGAGAGTTGTAGAGCAAGAACCATCTCTCGCAATGAGCAAAGATGTGCATCATCTTGCTGCACCACTTTTGGAGAACAGACTTGCTGATGGGGCTGAAGTAGAAATGGAGGTCATCCCAATAGGTGTAAATAGTCACGAGATATCAACCGCATTAACGAATTCTTCAACTTTGGTAGTGGATGAGGCTATGCTGGAAAAAGTGCTGGGGGTAATAATCTTTCATTATTTACTTTTCATTTTTATTTATCACGAGGCTTCATTTTAAGACTAATCTGCATATCCTTAAATTTGGATCTGGGGTCTGCAAAATGCATATAAAGTCATTTAAATCATTTAAATCATTAACTGATTCTGCGATGTCCATGTTGCATTTAGTGAATGTCCGCCGTATGGTTTTTTCTTACGAAGGAAGGTCGTTATGCAACTGATGGCTGTTTGGTCTATTTTTATGGTACTAACAATCAAGATTCATCATTAATCTTTGATCTGTTAAATTGGTATTGCTTATCAATAATATTAGATTTATAATCTATCGATGTGATATGTTCCATTTGTTTCTTTTTGTGATGATAAATGACCTACTTAACTAAGTGGTTAAGAGTATTGCTTTCATACGGCGGGAGTCATCGGTTCAAATTGACACATGCAATAGGGCCAAGATACTTTGATTTCTTACGTTTTTGCAAACATGATCATACAGTACGTATCCTACAGATAATTCGCCTTCATGAATATAAGAATTTATCTAATGAATACTACTTATTTGACCAATTTGATTGATTGATACGAGTTGATTTTCTGTTACGATAAATTGACGAAACAATAGTTGGTCCAATAGCTTGCTTCAGTGGCTGCAATAGCTATAAAAAGTGGAGAAAGTATTCCCTTTGAATTGGCGACTATAAAAAAATTCAGAAAATGTTACGAAATTAATATTAATTGCATTTAGTATAAGTTCAAGACACATAAGGGCTTTAAGCATATTTCGGCTCACGATCAATCCATAGATACCGGTAGAAGATAAATAGGCACTTAGAACAAGTACATTTAAAAATATCGCATGGGCTGTTTGATGTATAACTACTAAAGTTGGTGCAAAGTTGAGCTTTGGGTTTGCTTCTAGTGGGGCCAGGATATGAATGTATCGAGCGTGTTTCTGTTTTCTCCTTTTCCCCCTGTGTGAATGAAGGCTGATGTCGTTAAACTTTTTCCGTCTGATATTTTTAGACCTTTCACTCTCGAGATGCCTTCACTACCACTTTCTTGAGACAGGGTTATGGAATTCGTGTTTTTTAAAATGCAGCCTCCAAGGTATGATGACAGAGAAGCGGCGGAGCGGGTCGCAACGCCTGGGATATCTGTTGGGCTCGTTTGGACTGCTTTTGGGGGAGAAGTCCAGTTTGTGGAGGCTACAGCTATGGTGGGAAAGGGAGACTTACATCTCACTGGCCAACTTGGTGAGGTCATTAAAGAATCAGCGCAAATAGCATTAACATGGGTAAATTTATTTTCCTAGATGATTGTGCTTATTGAAATCCTTTTCCTGTCTCGCTTCTAATTGTCGTCCTTGGTACCGCCTCAAGTACTTTGTTCTTTGCTTTCTCTTGTTACTCGTGACTAGATTGATCATGCAAGATAATCCTTTTGAGTAATGCAGCGAAGTTTTAGGGGATTGTTTTTTCTTCATCGCTTTGAAGAAATTATCACGGCGAGCTCAACTTTAGTTATTTGAGAAGCACGGAGATGGACACAAACCATATACATGATACAAATACGTAGTTCTGAAAACATTAGGACATAAATACATTAAGTTCACATTTGCATGTTACGTTTATATTCAAATGCGTAATGTTAAGTGTCAATTTTAGTGAAAGAATCATTATGTTCAATGTATAAAATAATCAATATTCATGACATTATTTTCTTGTTTTTTATTCTAGAGGAATTAGGAAACTATCAAAAATGTTCTCTAAATGTTGAGATATGTTCGAAATTCAGAAACTATATGTTGATACTTGAGGGAAACAATATAACACTGTCCTATTGTGTCTGATAGATGTCGGACGCACTAGATAATATAACTTGAAAGTTTAAAACATACATAAAACGTATAATACATTTTAAAGTATTTGACACGGGTCGAGATTGTCAATGTCCAGCATGTGTCTGACGTTGACAGGTCATCTTAAGATTGGTTTCTTTGCTTCAACTAGTATGCCATTCTTAGAAATAGATATTAAACAAATCATTTGTATCATGGTTTAGCTAACTGCTTTAATTTCACAAATATTTATAGAAAAATCAGAAATCAATGAAAAATATGTCACCAATCGTTAAAACACTATCATAAGGGTGAATTGGGGAGTGATTTTGTTCAATGAAACTTTTATGATTTTAATGTTTTATCTTTACACACCGTTATTGATAGGACCTTCTCTGTAGGTCATTTTGCTACTTTTGGAAACACTTCCTCAAGAAACATGAAATTCTTCTTGAGAAATGCTCCCAAATATTAGGAAATGTGTTTTGAAATATATAAAAGCACTTCCAACTAACGTTGTCACGAGATAATGATTTCTTAAAAAGCTTCAGAGAATGAATGACACATTTTCTCAAGGTGAACTTGTATCAGTGACAAAGTATCACTCTAGCATTTTTGGAAGAATTCACTCCGTGTCTGGCTACTGAAAATACAAGACAAAGAGTTCATTACGTTTGGCAGAGCAGTGCTCCCATGAGCTAAGCCCATGAAGGGACATATTCTTGTTAATTCCTTACCCAAAGAAAAGGGAAAAAATTAATTTTACCAAGATCCTATTCAGGGTTTCTTATTCTCGTGTCATAAGAATTATTTTGGTGGGTTTCCTTGCCACATTTGCATGCAGCTAATTTTAAGTTTCTCTGTTTTGTAATTTTAAGTTATCCATTCTGTTTTCTGCAACTGGAACATATATAAAATTTGCATTTTTCAGGTAAGAGCCAGGGCAACAGATCTTAAGTTGGTAGCTGCTGGAGTAACCAATATCTTGGAGGGTCGCGATATTCACATACATTTTCCTGCTGGCGCAGTACCTAAGGATGGGCCTTCAGCTGGTGTGACTCTGGTAACTGCACTAGTCTCGCTTTTCAGTCATAGACGAGTAAGAGCAGATACTGCAATGACTGGAGAGATGACTCTGAGGGGTCTTGTGCTACCTGTTGGTGGTATCAAGGATAAGGTATGCTTGGGGTGAAGGATCTACTGTCATCTTGTGCTTTGTTTCTCTGATGAAATAATGGTTTACTTTCACTCGTCTTCCACCCTACTGCTTCATTAACTTGGCAAAAGCCCTTTCTGTGCAAGTTCCTTGGGTTGAACGCACGCTAGTGGCTGTGATTACATTATTATCGTTACAACTATTTAAATACACATTAGTTCCTGTTCAGATCTTTTGGTTAGTTATTAGTCTTATTCGAATATATAATTGAGCGGTTGAGATTTGACTACTCTGTGCCCTGAGTATTTAATTGTCCTGCAGAATTGAAAGTTTTGTATTAAGTTTGTGCAAACCATTGAATCTAGCAACAAATGTTTTTGAGTATGTCAATATGTAGATTGTTACCACATAGTATTAACTGTAATAAATGTATACTTCTATGTAACTACAGAGTTGCATACCCCAGTTCATTCACCAAGTGTTTACTTCCCCTGAATTATTGAATTTCTTATTCAAATCTCTATTGTACAGATATTAGCAGCACACCGGTGTGGTATCAAGAGAGTTATCCTACCAGAGAGAAACTTGAAGGACTTGGTTGAGGTTCCATCAGCAGTGCTTGCCAGTCTGGAGGTATGTTGTTTGAGTTCATGAGAAACAAATGTCGCCTTTTTGAAAGTTTATATGCTCATATGATTCAAGATATGTTCATCTACCAACATTTGGGACCTCACTCACATGGGAGGAGTTTTACACTTATTTGTCTACTTTTAGTCGGAGTTGTTTGAACTACAAAATCATTTACAACTCTAATAAATCGGAAACTATCTGAAATATGGATAGCAAAGATCCATAAATTTTGCCACAGTTCTGCTTCTTTGGCAAAGTTGGCATAATAATACATAAATGGATTAGAAGACAGTATAATATAGCTTAGGCGTTTAGTCACTGAAACTGAAGACGATTTAAGCTCTCCGTTTGTCGCTTCATACGATTTCAAAATTAGGCTCAAATTTGTGAGGCATGATCGTGCTCATTTGTTGTGTCCCTCAACATCATGCATAAAAAATGTGATATGATATTGTGAATTTGATCTCTTCTCTTGTGATGATTCGTATGTTTAAAAGATAAATGTCAATTCTATTATGGCTCGGTGTAGTATTCCTAACGTAGTCGTTATATCAGATATTACTGGCTAAACGAATGGAAGATGTGTTGGATCAAGCATTTGAAGGTGGATGTCCATGGAGACAACACTCAAAATTATGACATGACCCTGAAGTTATATGCTTTATAGCTTTGGTTATGGAGTAGTTTTCACTTGCTGCCTTGTCGTTTGGGTTAGAGCTTTCTGCGGTTGTTCTTGAGAGGTGGCTGCGGGCTGCCTCTGGATGTTGGTGTCGTTACGGATGCCAACTGGTATATCTACTGAAAGAAGTTAAAACTGTGAGGAAGAGTTGCAAAATCTGGATCCCATTCTCAATTTGCAAATAGAAGTTGTTTGGTATGTATTATTCTTTTGTCTCATAGTGCTCAACTTCTGAGATTGAGCCACCCTAACTTATTTTTCTACAAGTTTTTCCTCCTTCATTCTCCTTGTAATTATTTAAATATACATCAAATGCTACATGTTCTTAATTTAATTTCAGCATGGTAATGAGTTCTGATGTAATGTGTATTTGCCTCTCCACTTGCTTTTGTTATTTTAATGATTACAAGGAGGGAGGAGGGAGGAGGGAGGAGGGAGGGTTTCGAGTCCCCGACTTTGCCTCTTCACTTGCTCTTTTCTTTTCGGAAAAGTTTTATTATTTTTTATTTGTTTTGTTTTTTATATTTTTGGACAATTGCAATGGAGACTGAGAGGTAATGTTAATCAATTGGGGTGTCTAGAATTTTTACGAATCGAATTGAATCGATTTGATTATATTTTTATGATAATTGTAATCGATTCGGTTAATTTAAGTAATCGAATTTTCAGTTTCATTGTATTTTGCAATAAACATGTAATCGGTTCGAATTGATTATAATCATTTTTTAATATACATATATAAATTAGACATAAATTATTAAGAACTTAATAAATTAGACACGATTAGACACATTATTAAAAATTAGACTTAATTATTTATTAGATATATATTAATTATCTTGAGTGTTGATATTTTTAAGTCAATGATTTTTGCTTTTTTTAAAAAAAGTGTTATAATTGTAGTCGAATCGGTTTTAAGTAATTAAATTGAATCGATTATTTTAGTTTCATTTGATTCGGTTCTTTTAGTTATATCAATTCGGTTCAGTATTTCAAGTAACTGGTGAATTGATTCGATTATAAAAATATTTTATTAACCGATCAAATCGAAATCTGTTAATCAGTTGATGTTTGTTTAAATTTTTCCGAACTCAGTTGATGTTTGTTTAACTTTTTCCGAAAAGTTTTGAGGGAATTTAAAATAGTTGGGTCAAAGTAAAGGACAAAACTGTAAACCGGGGCTGAAATTCATGGATGAAGTTGAAACTAACATCAAATTATACAAATTAATTATATATTTTATTTAGAGCTAAAATCATAATACGCAAAGTTTGGCTCAAAATTATTTTCTTCTTAAATTTTAACCCTTCTTTATTGATGTTAAGCTTTACCCGTCAATCAAAAAAACCCATCCATCTAAAATTCCATGATAACAAACAAAATGCACTTCTATAACAAAAATGTCCATTTGGAAGGTAAATTGATTTTGAGTCAAAGTTTTGGGGCATTAGGATATGTATCCGAATATATGTAAATTTTTTAATTCAAGGTCTTGATATATAACACACCTATTTTACAATTTACTTGATAATGAATTTCTTTGAAATTAAACCGTAAAACTTGAATTGATTCTGGGGAATTAGATCCAACAGTAGAGACGGTACGGTCCAACTCCAATGCCACTTTCACGCAAAAATAAGGCTTTGATAATCAAAGCTGCAAATGGCCTTCAAATATTTCAGGAAAGCACTAACCACACTGGCATCTACATCCACCTATATTAGTTACGCCATTGACATTCAATTTAAAACATCATTCAGGAGAGCTATCTAGGATTTAGAATTTAGAGTTTATGGTTTAGGATTTAAGATATCTCAAACTAGATCTACATGCAACACATGTTTTCTAGATCTAGTAGTGGGGCTTAAAAGGAAAGAAAATTATTGACTAAATAGCCCTCAATTTGAAATCTGTTAAACATGATCGATTAACCTATTTAATTATTTAATAATATTCAATGATATATTTGATTAATTTTTACATAAACGTTCTAATGACCAAAGATAATTGATGATTTTAAATCATCAATCCAAACATATTGTTGTTTGCGAACTATTTTAATCCAAGAATGATGAAATACTTTAAACATGAGATATTATGTCCCTTTTGCTTTTTTTTTATCAATGATATATGAGTTATATGTTAATTATCATTTCGTTCTTTCTTACAAAGATAGGTGGTGAGGTTTTCTAAATGTTATTAGTTTTTAATTTGATTTGATTTTGTTTAGAATTTGATATTTGTACAAATTCCTTCCTCATTTTTTTTAAAAATTTTTTGGGTTAATATCTTAATACCCTACACTTTGATTGAAAATCAATTTACCTCATAACATGGGTATTTTGGAGAGAGAATAAAAATTTGACACCGTTATCACGGAATTTTCGATGGAGGGGGATTGTTTTGACTCGTGGAGAAAATTTAAGTAATATATTATGATATTAAGTTGAAGTTCAAAGGGATAAATTGATATAGGGTCAAAATTTAGAAGATATTATGATATTAATCCTTTTATTTATTTGCTTTTAATGTTTCTTGAGACTGGTTCTGATTCTAATTACATATTTAAAAATGATATCAACAATAATGTCCAAAGAAAATAATATCTATAATTGGGCCCTCAACAAATCAAATGCAAGATTTGTGTTGTTCTTTTCCCTTTAAGAACAAGAAGAGCCTGCCAAGAACACTCATGCTTCCAAATAATCAGAGAATTTTCGGTACGCCTCATATCATTATTTTATTGAGTTAAATATACGAGTTTTCACAGTTTGTGCACAACAAAACTTATGTAACGTGTCTCAAAAGTTTTTCTATTCTAAGCAAAACTTAATTCTAAGTCATTCACCACTTGGGTTAAAGTCTAAAGAGTTTCCTCCATATATTTTAATGTCATGTGTGATTTTTTTTTTAATTTTTAAGAATTCGCTCGTTACCCTCTTTAAAATATGAATATAATTTTATATTTTAGTGCACGTTACATCTATCAATAGGAGAAGTATTGAAAATACATCTCTTAATAATTGCTTGTTTTGAATTAATTAGACATGCATTACACCCTTTTCAACAATCTTACTATAATATTTATTATAGAATGTTATAAAATAATACTAGCCGTCAAATACCTTATTTTAGGGATGCTAATTGTATAGTAATTAGCTTACTTATAGGGATCCTAATTAGGTAGTTTCCTAAGATAGTTTCCTAGCTTTGTATATATATGTATATTCTTCACTGAAATAATAGAGAAAATAATTATTTGCGTCTAAAATAAATGATATCAGAGCAATATGCGTGCAAATCGAGGTTTTCTCTTTTCCATTTAAAATTAGGGCTTAAAGTTCTTTTTGGGGTTCCACCTTGGACGATCCTTTTGGAGTGACCCTTTGTTCTCACCGCCCATCCAGAAAGGAAGCCCATCCGCCGACCACCGCAAGACCGAAGTCCGATGCCAGGAAGCCCTGCGCGTTAGTCTCATGCGCCGCCACAAATTCTGCCACTCTCCCACGCTCCACCGTGTGGAGGCGCGTGACGCCTGAGATCATCTCCGACAACCTTCGTATGATTCGTCGGCGTTTCCCTGCTTTGTCTGTACCTGCTGCCTTGTGTTCGTAGAGGTTTGAGTTCTTCTATTTTCGGGTTTCTTGCATTTCAGCCCTATTTTTTCCGCCGCTGCTGCCTTATTGGTTCCCTTTTTACTGGTCTTCTCTTATATTTTTGCATATTTAGTGTTATGGCTGAGAATAAATCTTCTATCATGATGGATGTGGTGTCTAAATCACGGACTATAAGCTAATGGGCTCAAATTATTTGGATTGAAGTAAGACCGTTCGACTGTATCTACGAAGTATACTCATTTGACTGATGATCCTCCTCAAGGTGATTTGAGGAAGACATGGCTTAGAGAGGACTCTCGCTTGTTCCTACAGATTTAAAATTCAATTGATAGTGAGATAATTGGTTTGATTAATAATTGTGAATTTGTTAAAGAACTGATGGATTACTTGGAATTCTTGTACTCTGGAAAATGGAATCTCACTTGCATTTATGAGGTTTGCAAAGTATTTTACCGTGCGGAAAAACAATATCAATCTCTTATGAATTATTTTATGGAGTTTAAGAAGACATATGAGGAGCTTAATATGTTGCTGCCTTTAAGTCCTGATGTGAAGGTTCAGTAACACCAACGAGCGCAAATGGCCATCATGAGTTTCTTGGCAGGCATTCCCTCTGACTTTGAGACTGCTAAGTCTCAAATTTTTTCTGGTTCTGAGATCTCCTCTTTACAAGACGTATTTAGTCAAGTACTCTATACATAAGGTACCCCTCTGGTTCAACTTAATGGTGCTTTGGTAAGTCAAAATAATAATTATGTGCTAGGGAAACAAAGGAGGTGGCTCACATAGGTTTGAAACTCGAACACAGGAATCTGGTGGCATTGTGTGTCGATACTGTCATAAGCCAGGACATACACAGTTTGTGTGTATAAATCTTTAGTTCAAAAATTAGAAATCTCACTCGGCATATATGACATTCACTAATGACGCCCATAAGAAATTGGTCCTTATTTCTACTAGTGAATTTGACAAGTTCTCATAGTATCAAGAATCACTAAAGCATTCATCTCTCGTTGTCACTACTATTGCTGATTCAGGTAAACCAAATACGTGTCTTCTTTCCTCATTCTCCAAATGGATCATTGATTCTGGTGCCACCGATCATATGACATGTAATTCTGGTATCTTCTCTACTTTTCAGTCACACACTTCCACCTTTATTGTTACTTTGGCTGATGGGTCACCCTCTTGTGTTCGTGGGTCTGGCATGATTATCCCTACCCCTCAACTTCCTCTGTCATCAGTCTTACATCTATCAAATTTATCTTTTAATTTGATCTCTGTAAGCTAGCTCACTCGTAATCTTAACTATTGCATCTCATTTTTCCCTAATCATTGCTTATTTCAGGATCTTATGATGAAGAAGGTTATTGGTAAAGGACATGAGTCTGAAGGCCTCTACATTCTTGACACACCAATACCAAAATCTGTCACTTACACTGATGACGTTTCTCATTTCGAGGTGCATTGTAGGTTGGGTCATCCATCTCTCCATTTACTTAAGAAACTTTGTCCATAGTTTAGTAAGGTGTCTTCATTAGATTATAAGTAATGTTAGTTTACAAAACATCATCATCTTAGTTTAAGTACAAGAGTCAACAAACGTGCTAGTATTCCTTTCGAGTTGGTTCATTCTGATGTTTGGGGTCCTTGTCCTATTTTGTTTAAACCTGGATTTAAGTATTTTGTTACCTTTGTGGATGATTATTCTCGTGTAACTTGGTTATATTTAATGAAAAGTCATTCTGAGTTGTTTTTTTTTTGTGCATTTATGCTGAGATTAAAACTAAATTTAATGCTTCAACCCGTATTTTGCGAAGTGATAATGCCAATAAATATATGTCCGATTTATTTCAATCTTATATGGTTAAGAATGGCATGCTTCATGAAACTTCTTGTGTTGATACTCCATCCCAAAATAGAGTGGTAGAACGTAAGAACAGACATATTCTTGAAACTACATAAGCCCTTATTATTTCAAATGAATGTTCCTAAGACTTTCTGGGCTGATGCAGTTTCTACCGCATGCTTTCTCAATCGTATGCCATTATCTGTTCTTCATGGTGAGGTCCCTTACAAAACCATTTTTCCCAGTAAATCATTATTTCCTGTCGACCCTAGGATATTTGGTAGCACTTGTTTTGTTCATGATGTTCGTCCGCCTGTCACTAAGTTAGATCCCAACTCTTTGAAGTGTATCTTCCTTGGTTATTCTCGTCTTAAAAAATGTTATAGGTGTTACTGTCGCAGTCTTAAAAAATATCTTGTCTCAATTGATGTTGCCTTCATGGAAGACATTCCTTACTTTCCGTCTTCTCCTCTTCCTACTCATCAGGGGGATGATGATGTTTTGTTGGTTTATTCCATTGTATCCTCTGAACCTATCTCAGAGTCAGTTCCTGTCAAGCCTTCTATTACTCAAGTATACTCCAGGCGTAAACCTCCTGATTCATGTCCCGCACCAGCTCCTTTGTCATCAGATCCAATCTTGAGTGATGATCTTACTATTGCGTTACACAAAGGTAAACGCCAGTGTACTTATCCTATTTCTTCTGTTATTTCTTATAACTTCTTGTCATCTTCCTCTTGTTCTTTTATTGCATCCATTAATTCTATCTCTATCCCTAAAACTGTTCATGAAGCCATCTCTCATCATGGTTGGCATCATGCAATGATAGAGGAAATGAATGCTTTAGATGATAATAGTACTTGGAACTTGGTCGATTTACCTTCAGGGAAACGAGATATTGGATATAAATGGGTGTTCACAGTTAAAGTCAATCTGGATGGGTCAATTGCTCGATTGAAAACCCGTCTTCTCGCTAAGGGATATGCTTAGACCTATGGAGTGGACTATTCTGACACTTTTTCTCCGGTTGCTAATTGACATATGTTCTATTGTTTATTTCTTTGGCAGCTACTCATCATTGGCCTTTGCATCAACTGGACATCAAGAATACTTTTTTTCATGGTGACCTTCAGGATGAGGTGTATATGGAGCAACCTCCTGGTTTTGTTGCTCAGGGGGAGTCTGGGCGAGTTTGTCATCTTTGAAAATCTCTGTATGGTTTGAAACAAAGTCCTCGTGCTTGGTTAGGAAAATTTAGTCAGGCTGTTGAAAAGTTTTACAGGATGAAGAGCAAATCTGACCATTCTGTGTTCTACAAACAATCAGAAGCTGGTATCATTCTTTTAGTTGTGTACGTGGATGATATTGTAATTACTGGAAGTGATACTACATGAATCTCATCTCTTAAGTCTTTCCTTCATACTCAGTTTAACATAAATGACTTAGAGATGCTAAAGTATTTCTTGGCTGTTGAAGTCACAAGGAGTAAAAAGGGTATATTTTTATCTCAGAGAAAATATGTTCTTGACTTATTAACTGAGACAGGAAAATTAGGGGTAAAGCCTTGCACTACTCCAATGTCTCCTTACTTGAACCTTACGGGAGATGGAGAACTAATGGAAGATCATGAGCGATACAAAAGATTGGTTGGAAAGCTTAATTATCTTACAGTGACTCATCCAGATATTTCATATTCTGTCAGTGTTGTTAGTCAGTTTATGTCATCCCCAACAGTTCATCATTGGGCAGCGTTAGAACAGATTTTGTGTTATTTGAAAGGAACGCTGGACGTGGTATCTTATATCCAAATCATGGGCACACTCATATTGAATGTTTTTTAGATGCACATTGGGCAGGTACCAAAATAGATAGAAGATCCACTTCAGGTTATTGTGGTTTCGTTGGAGGAAATTTGGTCTCATGGAAGAGTAAGAAGCAGAACGTTATATCAAGGTATAGTGCAAGTTAGACTATAGGGCTATGACAGAGTTTGTGTGTGAAATAATGTGGATATACCAACTCTTGATTGAAGTAGGTCTTAAACTTCAGTACTAACAAAATTGTGGTATGACAACCAAGATGCCCTTCATGTGGCATCTAATCTTGTATTTCATGAGCGAACTAAGCACATTGAAATTGATTGTCACTTTGTTCGTGAGAAAATTCAGCAAGGTTTGATTTCTACAGGGTATGTGAAGACTGGAGAGCAATTAGGGGATATCTTCACAAAAGCTCTAAATGGGGTCGAGTTATTTATCTTTCTAATAACCTGTGCATGATTGATATCTATACTCCATCTTGAGAGGGAGTGTTACAGAATATTATAGGATAATACTAACTATGAATTAACTTATTCTAAGGATCCTAATTGTATAGTAATTAGCTTAATTATAGAGATTTTAATTAGGAAGTTTCCTTAGATAGTTTCCTAGTTATATATATATATACGTGTGTGTGTACAAAGCTTCAGAGTCTATACACTTCTTGTAGAAAAACAATTTAACACCCACATTAAGACCCTCCAATCTACACCTAAACTCTCAAGAGAAGGTTTCATATATTATATCAGCTTGTTTGATGATTGCAGCAAGTTTACATGGATATTCCCTTTAAAACTCATGTATGAGGCACTCCAAATCTTCAAAGTCTATACACTTCTTGTAGAAAAACAATTTAACACCCACATTAAGACCCTCAAATCTGATTGGGGTGAATTGAGACATTTTCTCTATCTTCTGCTAGAAAATGGGTATAAAATTCAGACATCCATGTCCATATATCCATAAGAAAAATGGATCAATTGAAAGAAAACACAGACATATTTCTTAAATAGGTTAACTCTCACTACTCAAGCTTCCATGACTTTAGAATTCTGGTGGGAGGTATTTCAAATCTCTATGCATCTTATAAATAGGCTTCTGACACCTGTTCTATCCATGATCTCACCATATAAAAAACCTTTGAATTAAACACCCATCTATATTATTAATAAGACTTTTTATTATGCCTGTTACACTCATCTTAGGCCATATAATGCACATAAATTTGACTTTCATACCGATTTATGCACATTTTTGGGTTATTTTACCAATCACAAGGACTATACGTGTTTACATTATTCTAGTAGAGTATATATATCTAGAAATGTGTCAAGCTTTCCTTTTGAGATGATGTTCACCAACATACTTCTTCTCCTTTACACATTACCACATTTAATCCTTCATGGTCTTCTAGTTTTCCTACTTTGTGTCAAAGTCCTATAGTTCTTACAGAAAATTCATGTGTCAACAATAACTCATCTGAAAGTACTAGTTCAACATATACTCTTATTATCTCACATTCCTCAGAACATGTTGTAGGTGAAAGTAATAATTCTTTAACAACATCTAAAATTAAAACATAACCTTTTCCTTTTGATCCTCCATCTATAGCTCCCTTTTTAACCATTGACATGGCTTATAACAGTTACTCACAGAACCTTATCACCCTTCCATCTCAACCAAAAACCATTACCACTATTAGTCATCCTATGATTACTAGATCAAAGGATGGAATCAGTAAGCCTAAAGCCTTAACCATTTCCAAACATCATTTGTCCCCTAAACTACTTATTACTGAACCTAAAACTATAAAATAGGCTTTTACCAATCGTAATTGGAAGCAAGTTATGATTGAAGAGTACAATGCTCTTCTAAAAAATAGAACTTGGGAGTTGGTTTCTTATTCACCCTCTATGACCTTGGTTAGAAGTGAGCGAGGTTTTAAAGTCAATTTGAATCAAGGATGGTGGTGTTCTCAGGTATAAAGCTAGGCTTGTGGTAAAAAGGTATAATCAAAATCCAGGTTGATAGGAAGGAGAAAGGATGGGTGGTATTCATATACCAGTTATTCTGAGGCAAATTTCTTCATTTAACAGTTTCTTTTGGGTGGAGTGTCAAGCAATTAGATGTAAACAATACTTTTCTGAAGTGACTCTACGAGAAACTATTTATGTGTCTTAACCTGAAAGATTTCAGGATGCCTCGAGACCTTAATATGTGTGTAAATTGAAAAAAGTTCTTTATGAGCTTAAAAAAGCTCCAAGAGCTTGGTATGATAAACTGAAGTCTACTTTACTGCTTGGGGTTTATAACATCAATTTCTTATACATCTATGTTTACTTACAGAACTTCTAAGCCTATTTTGTTTCTACTAGTGTCTGTAGATGATATACTCCTCACAGACAACAACTCATTTGTTATGGACAAGGTAGTTCATGATCTTAATAAGGCTTTTACACTGAAAGACTTGGGACATATTCACTTCTTTCTTGGCATTGAAGTTTTCAAAAGTGAAATAGGTTTCTATCTTCCTAAGTCAAAATATGTTGTTGATATTCTAAAAAAAGACTCATATGTATGGTGCAAATCCATGCCCCATCTCATGCAAGCGCCTCTTTAAAACTTATTGAATCTAAAAGAGAACCTTTCACTAGTGTAACTTTATTTAGGAGTACTATAAGAGCTCTTTAGTATCTATCCATGAAAAGACCTGATATAAGGCTTATAGTGAACAACTTAAGCCAATACTTGCATAAGCCAACTTATACACATTGGCAAGCATGAAAAAGAGTTCTTAGGTATCTTAAATGGATTATCACTGCTGGCTTACACATTCATCCTTTCAAATCCTTAAACCCACAAACTTATTCAGACTCAGATTGGCCAGAGAATTTTGTTGATAAAGGATCAATTGTTGCATATATGGTCTTCATAAGAAGCAAAATTTTGTGTCTAGATCTAGTTCTGAGAGTATATACATATCAATGGAAAATGCAGCAGCTGAAATAACTTGGATTCAAAATCTTATGTCTGAATTATCTTTCTCCCTTACTCAACCTCCAATTCTTTGGGTAGATAATGTCAGTGCTATTGCTCTTACATCAAATCCAGTTATGCATGATAGGTTCAAGCATATTGAGCTGGAAATTCATTTCACTAGAGATAGAGTCATTCATAGGAAACTTCAAGTAAGGTATGTGCGATAAGTGGATCAACTTGCATACATCCTCACTAAACCACTGTCTACTTGTCGTTTTCAGAACTTGAAATCCAAGTTCATGGTGGTTGATACCCCATTTCACTTGAGGGGGGATAACAAGGGAAATGTAGCTCTAGTATCATGCATCTTAGGTACTTATCCTAAGCTACCAACTCAAGAAGAGATGGGAGTTAGTTAATCAGTTAGTTTGTTCAAAGTGTTAGCTTTCTATACTGATATGAAGAGCCTTACTCAACTGCCTTAATATATAAGGCTTAGTCTCTCTTTACAATGTAATGTGAATGTACACAATAATTCAATACAAATCATCTTCATCTTCTTAGTTCTTTTAGTTACCCACAAAACAATCTCCCATTCAATTCCATGGAAGATGACGTTTGAATACTTTTATGAATCTTCACCCATATTAACATCATTAGAGACAGATTTGAAGATTTAACTATGATATTTTTATTGTTTTTGTCAATAAAAAGAATTCGGAAAACACCCGAACAAGCAAATCTACAAAAGATTAGAAAGCCACAAGGGAAGAGTTAAGCTCCACATCTCACTATACCTTCTAAACAACATTGTTACAAGATTATGAGCAACCATATTATGATCTTTGTCAATGTGGAGCCACTCCACATTAACAATAGCGACACTCCCACCATCCCTCCCATGCATGCCTTTGATAGTGTTTATTACCTCAAAGGACTCGCAATACACTTGTATAGCTTCCTCTTTAGGCACACCACGCCAATCCAAACCCCATAGGCTTAACCTTAACTGAGAAAACATCTTCAACGTTCCTGATAACTTTGTATCCTATGCTTGTAACGTAACCATTCAAGTTCTGAAGAATAAAACCTAACCCTCCATGGCCATCCACCTACGCAACATTTATACAGAGCTTCCAAGAAGGCGAAGGAGAAGAGAAAGACCTTGTGTCACGAGTTTCTAAAATCTGCTTCTGCCTTAGAGTATTTAGATCCTTAGCTCGATGATACTCCTGGAAATGATCATTAGGTTTGATGATAGAATCCACGGGTTTGCACAAAAAGATCATTAAAACATCATTTGTTAAGAACTTTCCAAATCCTCCAAAGCCCAAACCCTATCCACTACAACATCCTGTCATCCTTCATCTCCCCCATCGACCTGACTATTTCTTTCCAGCAAGAGAAAAAATATTCACCTTTGAGCAGTTTAGATCTCAGCCCAAAAGGGCTTCCAAACCAGAAGGATTGAGCAAAGGAACATCGAAACAATACATGAACCCCAGTTTCTCTGTCCTGACCACATATGTAACATTTAGGGCCAATATTGAGCCATATCCTCCTCAAGTTGGTTTTGAACGCCACAAAATTTTTGGCTCACTTCCAAATAAAACTTTGATTTTATGAGGTACATTGAGCTTTTAAATAGTCTTCCAAAAAAAGAATCATACGTGCTGTAGCTTGAAACCCTGTAAGCCGAATGGTTTAAATTGCCATTGAGAAGCATGTTAAATGCTACTCAATAACCAAAATTGATAGAGTATCGCCCATCCCTCGCAAGAGACAAATAAGCTTATCCTTTAAATCAAAACAACTAAACTGAATACTATTAATATATTGAACATCCTCCTCCCAAAATAACTCTCTCACATTATCCATATACCATGACCCCCTAGCCGAATTAATTCATAAACCATGCATCGGTCCAAATATTAATCTTCCTACAAGTCTCCACCCTCCATCGAATTCCACTGGATAGAACTTTCCTCTCTTCTAGCATACTACGCCAACCTCAAGAGGGTTTAGAGCCTAACTTTGTCTTAAGTAAGTAACCATCTAAAAAATATCTCACCTCAAAGAACAAAGAGAAAAGAGAATCAAGATTTTTAATCAACGTCCACCCTTGCTTGGCCTGCAAGGCATAATTGAAGCTATGGAAGTCCTTAAACGCCACCCTTCACTGATTTTTACAATAAGTTAATTTTTGCCAAGAAGCCTATGAAATTCCACCATTATTTGATGAAGATGACCATAAAATTTACCCATACGAACATAAATATCATTCAACAAGGATACCGGTAATTTATAACCAGTCATAGCATATGTATGTATCGACTGGACCACAGATTTAATAAGGATTTCTCAACCAACAGAAGATAGAAACTTTTCAGCCCAATCGTTGAGTTTTTTGTTGATCCCCTCTTTCACTTCATTAAAAAGCTTCATTTTGGTCTTGCCAAAATTGGACTCAAAACCTAAATACTTGCCCAATGATGAACCATGGCTCATATTGAGAATATTCGATAAGTGCAACCTCAACTCAGCAGGAACATTAGCATTAAAGAAAATAAAATATTTATTTCTATTAATTAATTGGCTCGAAGCAACACCGTATCTCTCAAGGATTAAAGAGACGTGTCTGAATTCCTCTTCATTAGCACGAAAAAATGAGAGAGAATCATCCGTGAATAAGAGATGAGAAATAGATGGGCCACGAACATCTGGTTTAAAGCCATGGATCAGCCCCCGACATTCAACCTCAAACAAGTTTGCAGAGCGAGCTTCAACACATAAAATAAAGAGGAAACGAGAAAGAGGATCTCCTTGAGGAAGTCCTCTTTCTGGAATGAAGGATTCTGAAACATCACCATTAATAAGGATGCTTAACAAAACCGTAAAAATGCATTTAGAAGTCCAGCTGCACCATTTTTTAGAGAACCCCATCCTTCTCATCATTGCAACAATAAAACTCCACTCCACTCGATCATATGCTTTAGACATGTCTAGTTTAATGACGGTCTCCTTCCTTCCACTTTTAGGTCTAGGACGAATGGAGTGTAAAATCTCATGAGCCATAAGAATATTATCATTAATACATCTCCCCGGGATAAATGGGCTTTTGAAATGATTTTATATGCCACGTTGCATAAACTAATAGGTTTTAAATCTGTGATGGCTTTAGGATTTTGGCACTTCGGGATCAAAATTATCAATGTCTGATTTAGATCCTTGGCATAACCAGGTTCTCAAAAAAATCCAACACCATTTAGGATACATCATTCTGAATGGGGGTCTTAAATTGCTGGAAAAAAGAAGCTGAAAACCCATCCGTGCTTAGTCATTTTGTTGGATTGATACTCCGGATTTCCTAAAAAAATGTTCAAAACAACGAACAAGAAAAACAAACTCATTGTCTTCATTGGCATGACTAAACTCATCTCTGTTGGTAAATAAGTAGGTTAATTTATATGGTATTATTAAGCTAAATTAAGAAAATATTTGATATTACCAACCGAAAAGCTAAGACATCAAAGCACCAATGGAACATAGGAAAAACATTTCAACAACAAACATCTAAGCTTTCAAAATCAACTAACATTCACAACAACAAACGCATAAAAATAAAAGAGATTAACAGAGTGAACACAATGCCCCAATTTAATTCCATCATAGCTTTAAACATGATTAATAACAGATGCTGATTTCATTTTGTATTAAACATGATCTACAATTAATTCCAACAAAAAGTATTTAACATGAAAATCCTCTTTAAAGGATAACCAAACTATTCTTTTACAAGCTCAACGTTGCTGTAATTGTTCTACCCAATCATCTGTAGAAAGGAGATGAAAGATAAAATCATAGCATACAATTTATAAATATACAGCCAATTCAATTTCATTATCGCAGTACCTATTTAAATATTAGTCTCCCTAGCAGCACGACGTTGAAAGGTTGGTAGTCTCAAGTTTATACTTCAAAATTGAAGCAATAACCCTTAGTATATATCCTAGCAAATAGTTACCTATCACAACTAAAAACTATAATGTATCGTAGCTGAAAATTTTAAAAGAAAATAGTTACCTATCTAAAAAAATTGTTGAACATATACCGTTAGAATCAGTACCCTTGTAACATTGAGAGCAATGATCATGTAAGGAATAACTTCTCACTTCACCACACAAAGCTGAATGATCATTCCTCATTAGGAAAGCAATAGCATTATGAAGAATGAACAAACACCAATATACGAAACTGCAGTCTTGAAGTTCTCATTTTTAGTTGAAAATAAGACCAAGTTAAATAAGAAGATACTATCTCCATAAGACACAACATAAGCAACTAAATGCTACCACTTAGAAAATGAAAGGGTACTCATGCTAATATCTAGATCACCTTATCTAGTGTGTGAGCTTTAACTTTATTAACCATTCCAATAAATATTATCATTAAGTAAAACAAATTTCAAGATGAAGGATAGAAAACATATGCAAAAAACATTCTTCTTTTGTCATCAACAAAGCATGAAAATACACATAATTTGAATAAAAATGAACTTACAACTCTATCTTAGAATTCAAGGAATTATCAACAAGAAACAATTTCAGTACTTGAAATAAAAAAATGGAAATTCAAGTGATAATTGCCAATGTTATATGGGTTAGATAATTTAAAGGTAAAACTCCATTCACACTAAAAAATTTGTGCTAGGATAAAGACTTACATCCCAATCATTCGGTTCTTTCATTTTACCAGTTTGAGCAAGATGAGATTTGGACTTTGACTATAAACTTGTTCCTTGTTTGGTGTTTTAAGTACATTCTTCACTAGCTTCCATATTGGATTTCCTTTCAACTTTAAAAGTATACAGAAACAATGAGCAAAAGCAATAAGAAGATGATGAAATTAAGCATTGAGAGAATGACGTCTCACTCATTCAATCATCCTGTCACCCCCTTGCTTAAAATCAAATGCTTCGTGTCCATTAGTTGTTCCAGCAGTAGATGCATACCCCATTACCAAGCACCATTTAAGAGCGTTAGACGCATAACATATTCAAAACACAGCTTTTTTTCACAAGAACGTCAATTATCATCACTAGAAAATTGATAACCATAACATTTGAGAGATTAGTCAACTCTAAATTAGAAACCAAAGAACCATAACTAACTCATTTATCAAAACAACACAAGGGCAAAGAAACTGAACTTCAAGCATACCAGATTTGAAACTTACCACCCAAATGTGCCCTCCAAATTCTGATGTAAAGCCACTTTTGAAGAGATTCGAGACAAGCACTTCGAGATTTTGGGATAAAGCTCTTTGGAAGTAAAACTATTTATTGGATTGCATACCTCTAAGATAATACATAGCAATTACCTTACTAACTATTATATTAGCAACATTTCTCATGACTTCAGTAATCTAAGCCAAGCTCAACACAAGTGCAATTATAATCAATAGCAGAAAATAAAAGTTCAATGCTCCTATAACTGCTAAAATCCATAGAGACATCTATAGAACCCCCATCCCTTCCCTCTCCTTTGTGGGTCTCAAATTGCTTCTATTTTTTGTAACAAATCATAACAAAACAAACTACATTTAAAAGCCAATCATAGGAAATTTAAAGCATATTTTTTATTCTTAACAAATAATCAAAGAACTAATGTGTTGTAAACAGAAAATTAGGGATTTACCCAAAATGAAGAGAAGCAGGGACTGAGAGAATTTCGCTGAGATAAATCTATGACACAGAGCTTAGAGAGAGACCTAAAATAAATGGCCTCGAGAGAGAGCCAATGGCGAGATAAAGCTAGACATAAGTGAGAAATGGAGTTGCAAGAGAGAGCTCAGAGATAGAGAGCTACGAGAGAGAATATGCAATAGAGAGTTGAGAGAATTGCAAGAGAGACATACAAGAGAGGTTCAAAGAGAGCTTTACCTCGCGAAGAGAGAGCACTGTGAGCTTCTTCGCAAAGAGTGCTCTGTGAGCATTTGAGAGAGAGCGTGAGAAAATATGAGGGTTTGGGACAAAAGAGGTCAAATGTCCTTTAATTAATTAGGAGGGTTTGGGATTTTTGTTCCCTGCCCTCATGCCCCGCGTAAAAATTCCCCCTCTCATAGCGTTTTAGGATAAAACACGGTCCTTCATTGCTATTGAAGCACATTATTCTTGTAGTGCCGGCCGATTCATCTCACAGTTTTGATCTCATTCTTTCCGTTCTCACATGTGGAGATCTTCTCCCTACATGTTGATTGGTTATCCTTCGTCCACATGTCCTGACAAAGACTTCATACCTGTTCAGTCTCAATAATATATTCTACATAACTCTTGAATAATAATCTGTTTTCACATTAAGGGAATATTATATATAATTATCTAATAATTTAAAAATCGTGTTAAAAATATGATGCTTTTATCTACAGGGCAATATTTACTAGATACATGGCAATATATTTTGAAGGACAATTTGGTCCCTATTTAAAACTTTGTTTTAAATGAAAACACATATAAGGTATTCCAATAATTTCCAGTTATTTAAAGTAAGTTTTCCAACTTTCCTTTCTTTCCCGCTCTCTTTAACCCATTTGGCCATCTCTCGCTGTCACTCAATCAAACCTCTCTCACTCGGATATGGGTTCATTTAAAACATTTTTGCACTGAGGACAAAAGCTTCTTTCCAAATATATGGCCCTGTATATGGTAATTGGTGCCTTGTAGATAGCAGCACCCAAAATTATAACTATTATATTAATACTTCACAACATTTAAACTGAGAGGTTTATGTGATAACTCCAGAATGTACTCCACATGTTTACAAAATTAGTAAACAAATTTACAAACTATGTTTTCCCAAATTAATAGCTCAACGTCAAGCTGAAATGTATTGGCTACAATGATAAAGATTTTAAAACATTTTATAACTCATTTTGAGAGGTCATTAAGAAACAACAAATTAATAACAATCATGATGAACAATATATTTGAAATCTTTTTTCAACTCTTAGACTGCATTTTATTTTCAGGATTGCAAGTGTAATAAACACATTTTGAAAAATGATGGGGTGGAAGAAGGAGACATGATTTGTGGAATAGTTTCGACAAACTAACTATTTGAATTAAATTAAAAAAATATACAATCACTAATAACTTTCATTAGCACTCCTAAAATTATGAGATAATTGAAGAAACATATGACCCTTTTTATCCAAATTGACTAAAGCAATAATAATAAGAAGAAAAAGACTAAGAAGAGTAGTTTACGCAACCTATTAGCTAATTCAAAATTACACTAATTAACAGGGCTATTTATCTATTTACATTTTTTTGGGTCTATCCACTAAGATTTTTAAAGAAACTAGGTGGAGCACGTACGTCGTATGTTCACGCATTCTAGTAGCCATGTTCACGCTCTCTAATAGCGTGTTAGTTTTTTATTTCTAAGATCATGTATCATAGTTGTAAAAGAGTTAAAAATTACTTTAATAACCTCACCTAGCCCTATTAGAAAAATATATATGATATTTTGACAAGTTTGAACTCAAACTAGAGTGGTACTCATACTCTGATATTAGTGGGATCAAATAAAAACACGTTATATATCTTATAGAAAGTAACGTGAGATAATGCGCTAGTAATACCATTAGATAATGAAGAAAATTATCTCAAAATTTACACCTTGAATAAATAAAAAATTTGAACGGGAGCTTATCCTGCACGGTATGGTACGTGGTTCATCTTGGAGTTTATTAATTTCGACAACTTTTTTGTAATTTTTGGAGAGACATGATATTTGGCTTGTATCTCTTTGGTTCTATTCATATTTGATCACAACATTGCCAAAAATAACCGAGAATACTTAGTCGTGTGGTCCATGATGCCTAGCGCATTATCCTTTAGCACTGTGGGCGTATTGGATAGCGAAACGATCCCCAACACAAGCAACCTCTTTCGGTTTAGTTTACGGTTGTGAAGCGGTCGTATCGGCAGAAGTGACGGTGCCATCAACTAAGTTATCATCTTTGGTTGGAGTTGAATGCTCTACTCGCCTTTGTATTCCTCTTTTTTATGTCATCGCTGAAAAATAGCAATCAAGGCGACTAGGCAAGATATAAGCTAGTTGCCATCTTTGTAAACATATATCTACTAAATGAACGCGGAATTCCAAAACACTTTGCCTCTAAGTTATGTTACAAAAATATTGCTACTTAATAAGCCTCTCTTTGAAAACACCCATGACAAAAGAAAATTATCATGCTTGGTGTAATACATAGGCCTTCAAGCCTATCTTTGAGAACACCCATGTTGAAAAACAAAATTCTTATGCTTGGTACTATACATTGGCTTCCATGCCTTTCTTTGGGAACCGCCATGATTAAAAATAAAATTATCATGCTTGGTGAAATATAAAGACTTTCACGCATGTCTTTGAAAACATCTATGATAAAAAAGTTATCATGCTTGGTATAATGCATATCCTTCCATGCCTCTCTTTGAGAACACCCATGATGAAAAACAAAATTATCATGTTTGGTGCAATACATAGGCTTTCACGCATGTCTTTCAGAACACACATGATAACAAAAAATAAAGTTATCACGCTTGGTGCAATACATAGGTTTCCATACCTCTATTTGAGAACACCATAATGAAAAATAAAATTATTATGCTTGGTGCAATACATAGGCTTTCATGCCAGTCTTTGAGAAAACTTGTGATAAAGAAAAAAATAAAGTCACCAAATTTGGTACATCACTTAGGCCCTCACGTTTCCCTATTGTGCCTTGTGCCGTGAATGCGCCCTTACACCTCCTAGAAGAAAACTCGTTAGGGAAGTCACTTTCACGCCTAACACCCTGACGGCGAGACTCATACGCCCTGATCACGCCTAGTATTTTGAATGTGCTCTTGTGCCTCCCCGAAGAACCCTCTCTAGGGGAGTCGGCTGGTAGGCCAAACACTCTGACAACAAACTCACACGCTTCCTCTAAGGGCATTCATGATAGAACTATTACTCATATATCACATAATAACAAACAAGTAGATGATACATATGTAAAAAAAGGGATATAAGGCCAACAATCCACTTATAGGGCGAGGAGATCTCATTTCATTTAAAGACAAAGTTCATGGTAGTAAGCAACCACCTCCACCCTCGATGAACAAAGGGAAGAGGGGAGAGGATTATAACCAGGCAAAAAAAGTACAATCTACTATTATGCCAAGGTCACAAAACGTGGAGGAGAAACAACTCACTACATCCTCATGAAACAAAAGCACAAAGTTACAAGATATCCTTAAGCTGAAAATTGAATCTAAAAGAGAAGGGGGAACAATGTAGTCTTAGCCGAGTTACGCGCTCCTAAAAAGATGTCCCATTATAAGCTCCTCATAGTCAAGGCGAATAGTAGTGCTCTTTTCTTAGGCTCGCCATTATTCATTGATTTCTGCATCTAAGTACTATTTTAGCTTCAATCATTCTCAAACGCTCTACTTGATGGAGACGTTTATCTAGGTGCAATTCATATTTCTCCCTCACCAGTCGGTGGTGCAACCGTCGACAGTTATGTATGGCGGGTCTTAACCAATCCATTTATAGTTCAAACATTTTAATCTCTTGCCACATACTCAACAAGTGGGATAGCACTTCTAAGTTGGACTTCTTGTATTAAAGGTTTTCCAAGATATACAATGTCTCACCGATCACGGTACCACAAGACTGGCAAATGTGCCTAGTAAACTGTAACAAGTGAAGGCTACACTCAGGTTGGGTCTATGGCGCTTTATGAAGTTGTGGAAGCATACACTCATCCACCCAAATACCATCACAATCTACCAATTTTGCATTCTTGGGCACCATAACCATCATAATCATCATCTTCACTCCTATAGCTATCACCATTTGAGCGTTCATAATTTGAGTCATGAGATAAGGTCTTGCTATGATCCCCAACATCTAAGCGAGCGTCCGCCTCAACAGAAGCTCGATTGGGGGGGGGGGGGAGTACCCTTCGCACGCTCAGATGCCTTGTTCGTAGACATGCCATCTTGGACCTCTACCCCAATCACTACCGCACTAGTGTCAACCACATTTGAGACTTCACATGTCATCCTCAATGATTTTGTTGCTTGGCCTCTTCTTCTTCCAACCATCACAACACTTCCTCCGTTGTTGCGGTCACCCCTTGCTTGACCATGTTGATGGACCCTACAAGGATAAAACAAATATGAGTTAGTAGTGTATTCAGGAGTAAGATAGATCTCACTAACGAAGCGCACAACTAAAGTATTACCTCAGCCCTTGGGTGGGAACCTACCACATATGGGGACAAGTCAACATCTTTACCTTGCACATCATCAAATGGGGAAGTTGCAGAATCGACCATATCTATAGGATCGATTTGATACACCTTTTATTAAGAGAGAAGGTTTAAGAATAAATATTTGATAGAATAATAAAATTGCTTGAAATATAAAATGAATAAAAAATTAAATCAATCACGCAATATTTAATAAACAAGCAATGAAATCAATGAAGTAATGATGATGCTGAAAAATTAAAGTGCGGAAATTAAATGTCCTAGAAGTTAAGTACGGAAAGTAAAGTGCACACAATATTTTTATGTGGTTCGGAAAAATCTATCCCTATGTCCACGCTCCAAGGACCCCCATTGACGATTTTTCCTCACAATCTTCTTATAGGTGAAGATTAAACTTTAGCAATGCAACTCAGTCGAGATCTTTGAATCTCTTACAAAATTTATCACTCTCTTAAATAGTAGATCTCTCAATTTATTGCTCGCGATTTTCACTAGTTTCTCGCTAGAAAATATCTCAAATTTTAGCTCAAAATACAAGTCTCTCAAAGAAGTGGAGAGGTGTGGTGGAATGAGAATGGCGTGGGGTATTTATAGTGTTGAAAAATACTATTTGAAACCAATCGGACCGGTTGAAGAACCAGATGGATCGGTCATAAATTAAGGAGCTTTTCTTTATTGACAAACCGGTCACATCGGTTTCAGTAACTAGGCAAGTAATTACCATAATTGCAAAATCAGTCACACCGATCAAGGAACGGGTCAGACCGGTCCCAAATTGGGGCACCAGTTTCCCCTCGGTGTGAGAGGATTATCCCCCAAAATTGAGATGGTTTGAACAGCGGAACAAGGATGGACTGGTCCTTGACATTTCCACACTTTTCTATCCGGTTCGGTCTTCTATGGTCTAGTTCATGAACGGTTCAGTCCCGTTCTGGATTCCTTAAAGCATGTTGAGTTCATTCAACTTTGATTCAGGCCATTTGGAATTCTTTTGATGTACTTCGTACCCTTCGTAGTATGCCGCGTGTATCTTGCTATGTATGGTTTTGATTGTCCTTTATGATTTTTGCATAAACACTTAAGATTAAGTGTTTTCAACATTATTTTCACATTAGTTAGAACCTACACACTTAATTGAAATATTAGTCCACATATTCTTTGTCATCATCAAAATTGTCACCTTGACTAGGGTCAACAATATCCCCCTTTTTTATGATGACGAACAATTGATTACTAATCTTTAACATCATGTGTGCCTTCGTGTGTGATTTTTAATACATACCAAATGTCTTTTGTAGATTCGCTCGTACAAATACGATTAGATTCATTTATACTTAAAGCAAAATATAAGATATTTATAGCTTGAGCATTTAAAGACAATTTAATTTTGTCATTCTTGGTCAAATCTCGTGTCTTAGGCATGTAAGGACTATTTTTGACAATTGCCCATAAATTATAATCAAGTGATTGAATAAAAATTCTCATTCTAATTTTTTAAAAATTAAAATAAACTCCATGAAAAATGGAGGTTTTGAAATTGATTTCCCTTGTTAAAAACCAAAACGTGATACCATTGCTCAAGACTATTAATTCTTATATATTTGAGCACCAAACTCTGATACCAATTGTAAGATGAATATGAAACACCTTATATTAAGGGAGAAGGTTTAAAAATAAATATTTGATAGAATAATAAAATTGCTTGAAGTATAAAATGAATAACAAATTAATCAATCAAGCAATATCTAATAAACAAGCAATTAAATGAATAAAGTAATGCTGATGCTGAAAAATTAAAGTGCAGAAATTAAACGTGATAGAAATTAAGCACGAAAAGTAAAGTGCACGTAAATAAAAGAGTAGGGAAGAGAGAGATTTGACACAAAGTATTTTTATGTGATTCGGGAAAATCTATCCCTATGTCCACGCTCCAACAATCCCCTCTTGAAGATTTTTTTCCTCACGATCTTCTTACGGGTGAAGATCAAATCTTTACAATGCAACTCAGTTGAGATCTTTGAATCTCTTATGAAATTATCACTCTCTCAAATAGTAGATCTCTCAATTTATCGCTCACAATTTTCACTAGATTCTCTCTAGAAAATATCTCAAAATTTAAATAAAAAATAAGCCTCTCAAAGACGTGGATAGGTGTGGTGGAATGAGAATGACGTGGTGGAATGAGAATGGCATGGGGTACTTATAGTGTTGAGAAACACTGTTGAAACAGGTCGGGCTGGTTGGAGAACCGGACGGACCGGTCATCAATTAAGGAGCTTTTCCTTATTGACAAATTGGTCACATCTGTTTCTCAACCGGTCTGACCGGTTTTAGTAATCCGGTAAGTAATTGCCATAATTACAAAATTAGTCACAGCAGTCAAGGAACCGTTCAGATTGGTCCCAAATCGGGGCACCAATTTCCCATCAGTGTGAGTGTAGTGTCCTCCAAAATTGAGCTAGTTTCGACACTAGATCGAGGTTGGACCGGTCTTTGACATTTCTACACTATTATGTATGGTTCGTTCTTCTACTATCTTGTTCATGAGCGATTAAGTCCGGTTCTAGATTCCTTGAAGCATGCTGAGTTTAAGTAATCGGTTCGGTTTGGTTCAGTTTAAGTAGTTTTCTCAAACAGAACAGTAAAAAAAAGTTTTTTTTCCTAACCGAACGAAACCGTCATTGGTGTGTAAACGAAATCAAACCGAACTTTGAGAAAAAAATGGTTCGGTTCGGTGCGGTTTTGCTGTTTGTTCAAAACTTTGAGAAAAAAAAATTATTTTCCTGTTGCATTTCTTAGAAAAGAGGAAACAACGAAGTGACTTAGAAAACAAGATGATAACAGAGCAAATAAATATATGAACTTAAAATGGGGAACCACATCTCAAAGGGAAAAACTAGGAACTTAAGAATAAAAACTCAAAATTCACCAAATAAACCTCAGATTCAAGATTTAAGCAAAGAAATTGAAATATACAATGTGTTCCAACAAAAATGGCAGATCCACCTTCTATAAACCCTAAAGAAATTAAAAAAAAAGAAATAAAATAAATGGACATTAGCTGTAGAAGCTTTTTGAGAGATATACATATATATATATAACCTATGATAAAAAGATCTGGGTGAAGGAGTTGAAGACCACCTTCGCGAGAATAAGTGGCTAAAGATGAGAGGGCGAGAGACAGAGTCACAAAGCCTCTTCGACGAGAATGGAGAAACCACGACGACACCGCGATGAGCTTCTACAATGACGAGGAGCTGCACGATGACAGATTTGCTAAGACGATGATGAATGTGCTTGGCGTATACAGTGAGCTATGACAATGATGAAGGAGGGGAGAGAGAGAGGCAGTGTGAATGAATAATGAGGTGTAGGGTTGTGAGCAAATGAGATTTTATAAAAGCGTTTGGTTCGTCCGATTTCATTCGGTTTGAGAGTGAAAATCACAAACCTAACCGAACCAAAATTTTTAACAGAAGAAAAACCAAACCAAACTACTTGAAACTATTAGAGCGGCCGAACTGCTTCGGTTCGATCCAACATTTCATTTTTTATTCATGAAATGTCGGCTTTGCTTAGACCCCTAATGTTGAGTTCATCCAACATTTCAAGCCATTTGGAGTTTTTTATATACTCTGTGCCATTCATAACATGCCGCATGTATCTTTCCATATATGATTTTGATAGTCCTATATTGTTTTTTCATAAACACTTAAGATTAAGTGTTTTCAACCTTATTTTCTCATTATTTAGAACCTACACAATTAATTAAAATATTAGTCTACATATTCTTTGTTATCATCAAAATTTTCACCATCACTAGGGTCAACAATGTCCTCGCTGACAATGGTAATAACCATGGGACAGACTTCTCACTTAACAACAGGTGGTGGAGTTGGGCTATCTGATTCAGACGCATGGTGAGATAATTGCAGTGACAGTGGCATGATAAAATCCTGAACATTAAGCTATAAGTCTGGATTTATACTCAAAATATTGATGGAGTAAACAAGTCGAGTTAAGAACTCACATCCACTTTGAGATCTAGCTCGCGACCTCATAAGACAACGTGTGTTCGTCCATCAGTAGATTGCACCATGGTAAGGTCCTGCTCAGTAGGGTTTGAGTTGTGCCAATCGCCTCGATGTTAGGAATCTGCTCCAAAGTAAAAAGAAAGGAATGGTAAGCAACAATGTTTATAAGATTTTATGTCTTCCAAAGGGAAAGAGAAAGATGGAAAAGAAGAAAATATATACCAACACCCCTCCTTCTTTTCTTAAGGAAGTTTTCTCAAAGATGTTCCCTCTGATGCTGACATTTCCATTTTTCTCTGACTGAATGACCTAATGTGCTATTGCTCATTATCAGATCATCCTGAACGTGTAGCGGGACTCTGCAAAAAAAATTATAAACATCCATTTCTTAGTTCATTGTAAAAATGTATAGTAAACAATAAATAGGAAAGTATAAAGTCGTTTTAAAAATTTGGTGTACCTCAGAACGTAATGGTGGAGTTCTAGGAGGAAGATTCTTACTAGAGCGGCTAGCAGGCTCATCGATGGTTTTACCTCTAGTTCTAGGCTTCAGTTTTAGAGAGATGCTATTCGAAGGTTTCATCTTCGAATAAGTGCCATCGCTGTCTCACCATTATCAATAGAAACAACCTCATATGCAGTAGGTTCTTCTGAGGTGATGCTCTTCTTCATTGATCTCAAACTTAACTTCCTCACCATAGTCTCTTTGTCTGAGCTAACCCCTCAATCGGTCGCCGAAGGTGCTGTTACACACTTTTACTTACTTGGAATGCTCATAGTGGTATCACCTCTACAAACCTATCGTAATTTTGGGACTGCCACCAGAGATGCTAAACTATTCTCCCACCATCCCTTTAGGCTAACACAAAACTTCTTCAGCCTTAGTGTGCAGCGAGGGAAACGAGAAGCACGAGGAGAAAACATTGTTCGAGGGGTAGCAACTTGATATATCTGGTCCTCAATCCATGACAAGAATGAGTCTTTAACCTTCAATTGTGGCAGCCTACGCTTGGGGATTCCCTGGTCATACCTGAATTAACGCGCTACTCGATTGCATTGATAACGCATACATGTTATCAAGTTCCCATCATCTCCACCATCTCTTTCCACTATTATAGGAAAAGTGGAAAGAGTCATAATCACCACTAGAATCTTATCTAGCCTAGCCAGCATAGGGGCAACCTCTTTACCAGCGAGCTCAATATCTCTATCCAACATAGGCCACAACCTACAATGGGCGTAGCCACTACAAACGCCCAAGTGCATATGTGGTATAAGATAGCTAAAAGCATCAATAACCAGAGGGAAGTTGGTGTGAGGGGGATACCTGATCCCACATCAGGACCTTGCATGAGGTGGCTGGGAAGGGTGCTTCCATTTAGTATAATCAACTTTCTCCGGCACACACAGGATAAACCACTCCCCCAAACATTTATAAATAGGAGCAATCCATGTAAGTGGTAATATCATATATCCCGAAGGACCTCTCCAGATCATCATGAACACGGTCAAGTAAATGATATAAATTTCCCAGAAATATTAGCCTAAGAGCCACGCTCATCCGGTTGCCAACATGATCATCGTTGGAATCACATGGTTGTTTATCATAATTGTTGGCATCCTACAATGCCCAAGGGAAACAAAAGTTAGAACAACTTGATAAAAACAAAAAACAAAGATAAAAGAGTATTATTTTACGAGAATCATGAGACCCTTACGCTGCAATATGTATCTCGAAAGTCACATGAATAAGAAGGCAGCCAACTCCACGTGACTATCTTTAAACAAGGAACCTTTAATGGGGGCACGCCTCTCAGATACCTTCAAATTCAAATAAAATTCCTTAAAGAAATATCTCATCCACCCTAAAAATTTCACTCTCTTGCAATGCTTACCAGAGGTAGATGGCTTGTATGACCTTTCAATACCATCCTTAATGAGAGTGACTATGTTGTCTGACTCAGGCTCGAGATCTCCAGAAGTAACATCGCAGTTACCAAACAAGGGAAGATGCTACAACTTGTATGCATCCTCCAGTGTAGAGGTAAACCCCACCAAGCAGCAATGAAGGTGTAGGCAAACCTACTCCAACAGTGTAGTGATGTATGGATCAAGGGGGTGTCACGCTGGATCGACAACTTAGAGCTCACCTCTACTGCTTCGAATATCTCAAGTGATAAATGGTCTGCAATGACTGTCTAGGTGAATGGTAGGGACTAGGGAATCATCACGAGCATTCCTTAAGAATGGAACTAATTCAAACTTGATGAGTTCAATCTTCTCATCCTCACTTTCCATTAATATGCCAGGAGTGACATCTCCCTCAACAAACATCTCCATGCTTTTGAGTACACACTCAGCTATAGGTCTCATTATAGTCCATGGTTGAAGAGGGACTGGGGATCTGGAACGTCTTGTTTGCAGTGAGTTCTATTTTTGCCTTAGCCATGTGGGTGGGGCAAAGGCTACAAAAAATAAAACAAGAGACATATATCACACAAAAAAGAGGAAAAGTAAGAAGCAAAGGCATATTCAAATCTAACCATGGCTTTGGTTTATTCACAATACTATATAGAGAAGGAATGTCATAATTTACCTAAGACAAAAGCATATGGTGAACTCAACCTGACAAAGATATTTCATTAATCCCCCATGATGTGAGCATACCACGAACTTCTTTATGGCAAGTGTACTAGATGGAATTGCTATGTTAACCTGTCGTGAAGTACAACCCCATATAGAGCCACCCCCATGGGGTGCATCTCCGATGGGGAGCCGCCACCATGGGGTCTTCCATAATGGGGTGTATTCCTTATGGGGAGTCACCCTTATGGGGAGTTGCGGTGCCGCCCGCATGGGGAGCCCACCCCATGGGTTTCCCCCATGGGATTTCTTATGAGGGAGGCATGAAGATTCCCTATGAATAAGGAATATTTAAATATCTCCAAGGGGTAGTCATTTTGAAAAACTCTGCATGGTGGAAGCATATTGAAAATTTACTATGGGAAAAGTGTATTCTGAAATCCCTATAGGGGAGGCATAAGTAAATTTCATGAGATCGCAGATACTTGTTAAACTCCCTTTGTAAAATTCTTAGGTGATGTTGTGTTCCCCTCCGACCGACAAATGATGGTCCTAGGTATTCTATCATATGACTAAATACTAGAGAAATCAAGCTTCAAAAGAGGAAGGAAGAATTACTTCAATTACTCAAAATTAATGTAAAAAATTGAGACATGATAATGACTTGCAATGACCCATCACGAAACACTTCAATGATGGCTTCTTGAGGCTTCCCCAACCACGACGGGAACTCTCTCCCTCAACCGCATGGCGTCTAGAAAAAAACCCTTCCTCCAACCATGACGGCTCACGAACACACCACAGACTGGTACCCTCCGGTGGTGACTTGGTGCAAATTTAATCATGGTGACCCACGAACACACCAACTCACGACAACAAGAATGGCAACTCCAAGCCTAAGAAAAAAAAGAAAAAGATGAGGAAGTTGCTGTGAATAGCTATACAAAGAAGAAGAAAAATCACCAATGAGCTTTACCCCAATGAAAAGTGCCAGCACAAATCAATGAAGTTTAAAAAAAATCATATTAGCATGGGAGACTTGCTTGAAAAAATGGGTATTAAAAAATATTATGGAGACCCATGGCTAATACTCACTAATGAAAATTCAAAAATGGGTATTTAAGAAAAAAGAAGGAGAGGAAGAGAACTAACCACAAGCTTGAAGAACAACAATGGTGGAAACCAAACTTTCGGGAAAAAGAAGAAGCTTAGAAGAAGAAAATGAGAAACTTTGAACAAAAAGAGAAAAGAAAAGGAGAGAAAGGTGAAGGTTATAACAAGGCCTTATGGTGGTGGAGACCCTTTTTATAGAGAGTGATAAGGGATAGGAGGGAATTCTATAAATACTAAAATTTCAATTTTTTTTTGAAATTGAATGGAATGTGTCTGTCTAGGTTTGACGTACTTGGAGACGAAAAGACCCATCTATTCATGTAACATATATACTACACCATCATGATACATGGACGTATGGTTATGCTACTGTGGCATGTACTAACTATTGTACCATAACTTATTATTAATAATAATTTTTCTTCTTATACTCACAAGGTTGAGTCCTCTAAATTATGGCATACCAAACGCCACACTAGGACATGTAGATTATAAAACTTTGAATAGGTTAATTCATAATGATGTTTATGGTTTGAAATAATACAAAGTAGAGGTGATAAAAAGTACATTATTGATTTTATAGATGATTATACAAGATATTGTTATGTTTATTTCTAAGAAGCAAATATCAGGTAATTGAAGTGTTTAAACACTATAAAAATAAAGTTGAGAATCAGCTTAGCAAAAATATTAAGGCGTTAAGAAGTGATATATGTGGTGATATGATTCACCTTTTGAGTAATTTTGCTCAGAACATGGAATCATTCACTGGACTAATGCTACTGGCTCACCTCAGTCTAATGGTGTTGTTGAGTGTAAAAACTAAACTTTGAAAGAAATGATGAATGCGTGTTAATAAGTTTGGGTCTATCCAAATTTTTTTTGGGGAGGAGCGTTGCTTTCTGCAAGTTACATTCTCAACAAAATTCCTCATAAGAAAGACCAACACAATTCAATATGAAGAATGGACAAGATATTGTTATGTTTATTTCTAAGAAGCAAATATCAGGTAATTGAAGTGTATAAACACTATAAAACTAAAGTTGAGAATCAACTTAGTAAAAATATTAAGGTGTTAAGAAGTGATATATGTGGTGATATGATTCACCTTTTGAGCAATTTTGTTCAGAACATGGAATCATTCACTGGACTAATACTACTGGCTCACCTCAGTCTAATGGTGTTGCTGAGTGTAAAAACTAAACTTTGAAAGAAATGATGAATGTGTGTTAATAAGTTTTGGGTCTATCCAAAATTTTTTTGGGGAGGAGCGTTGCTTTCTGCAAGTTACATTCTCAACAAAATTCCTCATAAGAAGACCAACACAATTCAATATGAAGAATGGAAGGGTCGATCTCCTACATTCAAATATTTTAAAGTATGGGGGTCTTAGCTAAGATCACAATTCCTAAGCCTAAACAGGTTAAGATAGGGTCTAAAACCAGTGACTGTGTGTTTATGGGTTATGCACATAACAATAGAGCGTAAGTTTCTTGTTCACAAATCTGTGATGTGCATGTTAACACAATGATAAATTCGAGGAATGCCTCATTCTTTGATAATATATTTTCATATAACACGTCAAGTGAGTCAAATTTACAAAAGATATCTCGTAATACTATGTCAAATGACAACCTTGGTTCTACGAATGAGGAATAGCCTAGACATAGTAAAAGGATAAAGACAATCAAGTCATTTAGGCCTGGCGTTTCTAACTGATTTCTTACCAAATGAACCTTAAAGTTTTATATATGCAATGACATCTCTTGAAGCTTCATATTGGAAAGAAGCTGTCAATAGTGAAATTGAATCAATCATGCAAAATCACACCTGGGAACTAGTTGAACTTCCACCAGAAATAGACCGTTAGGGTGTAAGTGGTTCTGTAAAAGGAAAATGAAGGCAGGAGGATCAACCGATAAATACAAAGTAAGACTTGTGGCTAAATGCTACAAGCAACGAGAACGCTTAGATTATTTTGACACTTATTAACAAGTTACGAGGGTTACGTCCATTTGTATATCAATTACTATTGTAGAATTAAATGGTTTGGAAAACTTCAAATGGATGTTAAGATTGATTTCTTAAATGGTGAATTATCTGAAGAAGTATAAATAGAACAGCCAGAAGGACTCATTATTCCTCGATAAGAGAGAAACATCCGTAGTTAATTAAATCTTCCTATGGATTGAAACAAGCACCAAAATAATGGCATGAGAAATTCGACAAAGTTATTTTGTCAAATAGATTTAAAATCAATGAGTGTGATAAATAAGCATATTTTCAGAAAACTCAAGAAAGTTATGACATTTTTTGTCTATATGTTGATGATATGCTAATTACTGGTAGTAATATTAGTGTTATAAAAAACCACCAAACAATTAATTAGCTAGTAGATTTGAGATGAGGGACATGGGTGTTGCATATATTATTTTGGGAATCAAGATTTCTAGAACATCTTATGGATTTAAACTATCTCACACACATTTCATTAAGAAAAGACTTGATAAGTTCAAGAAGTATAATATAAGTCCAGTGAAGACACCAGTAAATGTAAGTCTAACTCTTTCTCCAAACACTAGTGATAGAATATCACAATTGAAATATGCTTGTATAATCGATAGTTTAATGTACATAATGAAGTATACAAGACAAGACATAGGTTACGCGATAAGTAAGTTAAGGCGCTATACAAGCAATCCTGGTACATATCATTGGAAGGCCATTATAAGAACTCAAGGTGTTTAAAACATATCAAGAATTATGGACTACACTATATGAGATATCCATCTGCACTGGAAGGTTATAGTGATGTGAATTGGATATCTAATACTAAGGATTCAAAATCCATAAGTGGATATGCTTTTGCCCTTGGAGGTGTGTAGTGTCTTGGAAGTCCTCCAAACTGACTTGCATTGCAAGATCTAGTATATAATCTGAATTTATAGCTTTAGATAAAGGTGGAGAACAAGCTGAATGGCTTAGATAATTTTTTGGAGGATATTCGTAATTGGCTTAAGCTTGTGCCTACAATATGCATACATTGCGATAGTCAAGCAACAATGAATTGAGCACAAACTATAATGTACAATGGTAAGTCTTGAAATATATGTCGAAGATACTTTAACATAAGACACTTTCTCTCGAGTGAATAATTTTCATTGATTACGTGAAGTCAAAAGATAATATCACAAACCAACTTACAAAAGATTTAACAAGAGTGCAAGTAAAAGGTTCATCGAGGGGTATGGGCCTAACGCCTATGTAACCAAGAGCCACCATAGTGGCAAACACTACTTAGTTGATTGGAGATCCCAAGATCTAGATCCAAAGGGATAACCAAACTATGTTGTGATTCAGTACGCACTAAGGAGACACATACGCCTGCCCATTCCTATGATCAGACAGTGCACATCTACCACGAGAACTACGATAAGTTAAGTTTTTAATGATTTTTATAGCTTGTATTTGTATAAGTAGGGTATTGAAGGATACTTTTACTGAAAATCACCTATGTGAGAGTGAAAAGAGCACTTCTATGAGAATTGGTAGGTCGAATTCTCTAAAACACTCATGAAACCACTACTAACTACTAACTTATTACATTAGCAGGAAAACCAACCTTCTCGAATTACTGAGGTGAAAAGTTACTCTTTTGATGTATCAAAATAATTTCATTTACTTTATTTTATTCCTATATTTTTCTAAAATAATTTGAATATAGTTTTGATTAAATTTGGTAACATTTTTAATAATGAGTGTTATTAGGTGCTAATATCATCCTCATACAAAAATGACTCTTGAACCAACTTTGAATTTCGTAGACCAAAATATATTTTAAATAAGGTATCCAATCACATCCTAAAAAGATTGGTGGTGACTCCGAGTTCATTTTGAAGATACAATTCAATCACCTCTCTGCGCCACAGGCCCATTATTACAGATTGGCGACTCCACAAAGGACACAATCGATTTTATTATTTTTAGGTCGATAGTGTTCAAGCCAAAAATTTTGTCACATGCAATCTTTTTTTGTATTTGTTTTGTTTACTTATGCCATTGATTGTATATAGTTTTCTTTCTACTGAGTTTAGACTAGTCGAGACTCGATGTTGAAGAGAGGATTAGTTTAGTACGGTGAATCATGAATTATTTAGTTCCACTTTGTTCACTAATACAGAGTAACTTTCATGCCAAATGTTATACACACTAAAATATTGTTGTCCAATCTCTTTCATAATGTCTAGTCCTGACAATCAAATGAGTCAAAGTTATTTATTGGACATCATGCAACATTTCATTACATAAAGAAAAACTATGAAAAGAAATTGAAGCCAACAGTTTTGCAATGAAACTTCTACTCAATCGACTCAATAAATTTAAGAATTAACTAGAATTGGATGGGTGCGCCAACCCAAACAATGGTGCAACGCAAAGACGACACTTAAGGAATCCCAATAACAACACTTAAGGAATCCCAATAACAAGCTATCAAATAGATCCTCCCCATTAAAAAGTAATTTAATATCATGTGAGTCAATAATCCACATATCAAATACTAAACTGATAAGAACAGATACCACACTTAATCTTAACCAAAAGATCGAGAAAAATATACTATATTTTGATGGTTTAGTTCTATTTTGTATTGTTTTTTCGTTCTACCCCTCAACTTAAATCGATGTGGGACAAAATAATTCGCCTAGTTCTAGTTTATCTAGTTCCGCTCTTTCCACTTCAATAATCAATAGCTTCTGAATCCACAAGGTTGTTGGTTGAAAATTCTACCACATAAGCATAAGCAAAAAGATAATAATAACTAAAGTAATATTTTTAATTAAAACTATCTAAACAAGGCACTTTAAGAGATCTTATAAGTTAATAATATTTGTGGTCTCACCAATACGTAATGAATAAAAATTAATAAATAAATATGCTAATTCTTAATAATAACAATTTGTGGCGTTATTACTCTTTGAACGAGAAAAGTATACATTTATACAGCCAATGTTAACACAACTTCTTCTTACCATAAAAAATAGCTAAATTTCTATTCTGCCCTTTTAAAACAAAATTCTGCCTTTTATTTCAAGTCTCTCAGTTACTTTGCTTACATATAAAACACAAGTAAAATTCATCTGGTTTTCATAATTTATTTCTACTAAGGTATTTCTGCAATAACTACTCTTAAACTAAAAGGTTCTAAAAGGTTCTTCTCTTGGATAAATGTTCCATTTAAAAAGTGATTTCAGAAATTTGTTCTATCTTTTCAAAAATTGAATTATTTGTCTATTTTACGTATGAAAAAATAATACCACCTCTCTACTTTAAATGTGAAAAAATAACAACTTGAACGACATTATAAATAACAATTTTCTTTAGAATAAGGTCGACTGAATCAAGAGTAGGGGTTTGCAAAAACAGATAAAACAAACCCAGACACATTTGTAAAAGTTTTATCTTCATTCCAATTTATCCGAATTTCCTAAATTTAAATACGCCTCTTCTAAAGAAGATCATACTAAGCAAAGTCAAAATGCCAACTTTGATTCATTGACTCTTAAACTATTGCTTCCAATGAGAGCAGAGTATAAGTTTGGCTGAATATCAAGTTGATCATTTCCATTCATATATCCACAAAGGCTCGTCTCTTTAGCTATTTTCTCATTTACTGGAGTTCATGGAGGCAGCTGAAGAGCTGCAAATACAACCAACTAAAGGTTAGTCTCTCATCAAAACCTTGTTATTATCATAAAAAAGAAAAGGGGACGTGAAGAAGAGGGCAGGACCGTCACATCTCACTCTCGATATAATATGTTTCGATCGATTGAATTGATATGACAAGTTAAAAAATCGGATCATATTTTTAATATCGTTATGTTTCTCAAATGCTATTTTTTATTTTTATTTTTATTTTATTTGAATAGTGAGTATAAGACGCGGACTCTTAACTTTACGTCGGGAGGAAGATTTACTTTGATGACATGTTAAATTATAACTAATCACAAAAGCTTGATGTGGTTTATTGTCGAAATTATTTAAATTATTTCTTAAAACTGTCTTTTTATGTACCACAAGAAAATTTTCACCATAGCATATAGTTATATTATTTGGGTTTCAATAATTCTTGATCATCTTTCTTGCAAAAGCTTGATGTGATTGACATGTTTAATTCTTACTATTACACTGATTATTCTCAGGTTGTTAGATGTCAAAATAGATAAACGTTGTGATCGTTTTACGATCACAAACTCTTGCACAATCTTTTTGGAAAAAATTAATTATTGATCTATGGACTTTCAAAAATAGTTCTAAAAGGTTATACTATTTTAATATTTATACCCATGAACTTTCATTTTTACTTTGAATTAGTCATTCCGTTAAGTTTTTCATTATCCTCTATTGGTGTGCTGATGTGAACACTTTGACGTACGTGGCGGATGGCTGAATACTGATGATGCCAAATTAAAAAAAGAAGAGCAGCAACATTCAAGAAATGCAAACTTAGCTGCTAACCGAATGCAACTTCCAAAGCTGAAACATTACAAATGGTGGATCCGTGTGAGCTTCTACTCTTTTCCTCTTCTTTCTGGACAATCAACAGCCACTCTCCTAGGCAGATTATACTATGACAATGGTGGAAACAGCAAATGGATGGCTACATTTGTTCAATCAGCTGGCTTCCCAATTCTCCTTCCTCTCCTCTATTTCTTCACCCACTCCAAAAAACCAACCATCTCCGCCACCCAACCGAAACTCTTCCTTCTCGCCGCCATCTACACCGCTCTCGGCCTTATCTTAACCGGAGACAGCATGATGTACTCTTATACCTTCTGTCTCTACTTACTCACTTTTATGTGCAACCCAATTGGCCTTTAATGCAATCTTCTCATATTTCCTCAATTCACAAAAGTTCCCCCTTTTATTCTTAACTCACTTGTCCTTCTCACAATATCAGCTTCTCTTCTAGCCTTCAATGGGGACTCCGAATCCTCATCCGGGGTTGGGAGTGGAAAGTACACGATCGGATTCCTTTGCACGGGTGGTTGCATCAGCAACTTACTCATTTTACCTTTCACTTGTGCAATTGGTTTTTGAGAAGGTTATAAAGGCGGAGACATTTGCTAGTGTATTGGATATGCAAATTTACAAATCATTTGTCGCAACTTGTGGGTGTGTTGTGGGGATTTTCGCAAGTAGTGAATGGGAAAGTTTAGGGAACGAAATGAGAGAATATGATACGGGAAGAGTTTCATATATAATGAATTTGGTTTGGACTGGATTGACATGGCAAATTTCATCAGTGGGATTGTTGGGGTTGGTTTTTGAAGTTTCTTCTTTGTTTTCTAATGTGATAAGTACATTGGCTTTGCCTTTGGTTCCTATTTTGGCTGTCATGTTTTTTCATGACAAAATGGATGGAGTGAAGGTGATGGTTTCGCTTTTGGCTATTTGGGGTTTTGTTTCCTACATTTATCAGCATTATCTTGATGATTCTAAAGCCAAAGTTACAAAATTGGATGCTGATGAAGCTTCTGGGGCTCTTATTGAGCTTTGTTCATTGATAAACAGGTATGTTCAATTTAGGTGTTAGAAACAAATTGATGTGGATCATATTAGAACCTTAAAGAAAACTAAGTCTTTAAAATCCTAATCTCGAGACGCCATAAGATTGATCACTCGCTTGATAAGACAAAATTATATATTCTATCAAGAACATAAGAAAGCAAAGAAAATCCTCGTCGAATAATAATATTATAGATAAAGTGATATTTTTTACATCATATGAGTCTTTATATTCAAAACCCTAGTAACAATTTAAACATAGAAAATAAAATAAAACTAAATCCTAAGTGAGCCCAAAGTCCAAAACCCAACAAAACAACTTAAAATAAAATAAAACCCTATTTAAGCCCTTAAAAACACATAAGATGCGAATTGGGCCTCTTGTCATGGAGTCCAATCTTTGTTCTTCCCGATCCAAGCCTTGACATAAAGATAAGTGCAATCATTTGTCACGCTTTAGAATCTTCTAGAATAACCTCTTTGTCATGGACTTCCATGATTACGTCTTGTAAAGCCTTTTTCATCTTCTTTGTTCTCGCCCGAGTCATTGTATCATCAATTTCTTCTAATAGATCTTGTGAATATTTGGAAATAGCACATCAATCTCCATCATTCCCTCCCTCTTTGAAAAGATTTGTCATTGAATCACCTACATCAAACAAAGATAAATCAACCGCACTAATATTACCATAGTTGCTTGGAAAATCTAGCTTGTAGACGTTATTATTTATTCGTTCCAAGACTTGAGAAGGTCCATCTCCTCTAGGCTGCAATTTTAATTTCATTTGTGTAGGAAATCTCTCCTTACGCAAGTGTACCCAAACCTAATCTTCAGGTTGAATAACAATGTTTAAGCGCCCTTTATTGGCTTGCTTAACATATTGCTCATTCTTCCTTTCAATGTTAGCACGAACTTTGGCATGTAGATCTTTCACAAAATCTATCCTTTTCTTACCATCAAGATTAACATGTTCATTAGCAGGCGAAGGTAAAATATCCATCGGAGTTAAAACATTAAAGCCATAAATAATTTCAAAATGTGAAAATGAAGTAGTGGAATGAATAGATCTATTATATGCAAACTCAATGTGTGGAAAATATTTTTCCCATTGTTTTAAGTTCTTTTGTATGATAGCACGCAACAAAGTAGTGAGTGTCCTATTAACTACTTCAGTTTGTCCATCCGTTTGAGTTTAGTTTCTAAATTACTCCACAAAGTGCGCTAAAAATGACTTAAGAACTTAACATCTCTATCACTAACAATTGTCTTAGGTAAACCATGCAATCGAACAACTTCTTTAAAGAACAAGTCAGCAATATGTGTTGCATCATTAGTTTTAGAACATGCAATGAAATGAGCCATTTTACTAAACCTATAAACTACAACAAATATGCTATCCTTACCACTTTGAGACTTTAGCAATCCTAAAACAAAATCCAAAGAAATATCAATCAAAGGTTGGTTAGGCAAGAGTAAAGGGGTATACAAGCCATACAGTTTAACTCTAGAATTTGCTTGCCTACATGTAATGTACTTATCACAAACATATTGCACATCATGCTTTATATTAGGCCAATAAAAATGCTCACGTAGTATATCTAAAGTCTTAAGCGCACCAAAATGACCCATCAAACCACCCCCATGAGTTTCCCTAACATGTAACTCATGAACAGAATAAATAGACATACATAATTTATCTTTCTTGAATAAAAATTCTTTATGCCTATAAAAATCACCAAACGCACACTTATCACATGCATTCCACGCTTGGCTGAAATCAAAATCAGTACCATACAAATCCTTAAGCAATTTAAAACCAAGCAATTTAGTTTTCAAAGAAGTAATTAATATGTACCTCCTAGACAATGCATCAACCACAACATTTTCCTTTCCATGTTTGTAATTTATTATGTAAGGAAACGTTTCTATGAACTCCAACCACTTAATGTGTCTTTTGTTAAGCTTACCTTGAGATTTTAAGAACTTCAAGCTCCCAAGATCAGAATGAATGATGAATTCCCTCGGCTACAAGTAATTTTGTCACATTTGAAGTGCCCTAACCAATGCAAAAAGCTCCTTGTCATAAGTAGGATAATTCAAGGCTGCCCCATTTAACTTTTCACTCAAATAAGCAATTGGTCTGGAATCTTGTATCAAAACAACCTCTATTCCAATTCCAGATGCATATCATTCTATCTCAAAGGCCTTATTAAAGTTAGGCAAACATAACAAATTTGCATTGATCAGTTTATCTTTCAAACTCTCGAATGCTCGATTATGCACATCATTCCACTTAAAAACAACATTCTTTTTAACAAGTTCATTCAAAGGTGTAGTAATAAAACTAAAATCTTTAACAAACCTTCGATATAAACTTGCTAGCCCATGAATACTTCTTACCTCGTCGCATTCTTAGGTGTAGGCCATTCCCTTATTTCCCTTACCTTTTCTTCGTCAACACTAATACCTTGCGAACCAGCAACAAAGCCAAGAAACATAATAGATTTCATGAAAAAACAAGCACTTCATAAGATTAGCATACAATTGGTGCTCTCTCAACACAATAAAAACATTATACAAGTGTTTCACAAGTTCATCACAATTTTTGCTATAAACTAAAATATCATCAAAGTAAACATACCACAAAATTTTTCATGAAAGTACGCAAACCATGATTCAATAACCTCATGAATGTACTAGGTGCATTATTTAAACTAAAAGATATTACTAACCACTCATACAATCCATACATAGTTTTGAATGTTGTTTTCCATTCATCTTAATAGTCATTCTTTAAATCAATTTTAGAAAACAAACGAGAGCCATATAATTCATCAAACATATAATTTAATCTCGGGATTGGATGTCTATACTTTACTGTTATGTTGTTAATGTCTCGACAATCCACACACGTTCACCATGTTCCATCTTTCTTTGGGACTAAGTTGATGGGAACCGAACATGGATTAAGACTCTCCCTCACGAAACCCTTTTGCACCAATTCATCCGCTTGTTTTGTATCTGCTTGGTTTCCTTGGGATTAGTTCTATAAGCGGTTCAATTTGGCAAGATAGCATCGGGTAAGAAATCTATTTAATGCCATACCTCTTAAGGGAGGTAATCCATGGGGAATCTCCTCAGGAAATAGGTACTTGAACTCCTGCAATAAAGTCAATACAACACTATGCAAAGAGGGCCTAAGGTCATTAGTAGAAAAATAAATATCCTTGTACATACGTACAAGTTGTTCGTTCCTCACAATCAGAACCTTATTAATCTCACTTTTCCAACAAATGCACTCACTTTCTTGTCTTTCTCTCATTTTGTACACTCTTTTGCTCACTTTATCTCTCAGCCTCACTCTTTTCTTTAACTTTTTTCTCTCTACCTCACTTTTACTCTCTCTTTTTTTCTTTCCCTCTTGATCACAAGTCTATATTTATCTCTTTTTGCACTCATTTGCTATCCTACTCTGACCTTCATAAGCTTACAAAGGTGTGAGAGAGGTAAATACAAAATTTTGACAAGGAATAACAATTTGTGTATCCATCATGCATAGCATTCTTATCAAATTGTCATGGTCGGCTAAGCAAGATATGACCAACATGCATCAGTGCCACATTCATTCAGCAACTGTAACTTGTAAGGCCTAGGATGCTTCAAGGTATTCAATTTCAGCTTGTCCACCAGCAACGTACTAGTAACATTAGTACAACTTCCATTATCAATAATCATAGTGTATACCTTGTCTTTGACTAAGCATCTAGTGTGAAAAAATTATTCTCGTTGCTCCTTATCACCATCATCGTTAGGCTAAATTCTTAGTGCCCTCCTTGTAACTAACAAATCACCTTTTACCGATTCTTCAGTTTCGACATCGAAACAATATAATCCTCTAATTATGCCATTTCATCCTCACTTGAACTACCACTTTCGATCTCGCAATTTTCCATCACAATCATTACTCTTTTGTTCGGGCATTGAGAAGTAATATGCCCAAATCCTTCACACCTAAAGCACTTAATATCTTGTGATCTAGAAGAAGAGTTAACTTCGGTTTTACCTTTAACAACCCCAACCGACTCCTTTGGCTGTGCTTCTTCTCTTAATTTTATGGAGCTTTTGTGATCTTTGCAATTCGGCTTCCATGGAAAATTAGAAGGAAAACTAGATCGGAACCCGATTGATTTGATTTGCTTCTCCAATTTAATGGCGTTGTGTAGTAATTCTTTAATCTCCACATAATTATGCAAATCCACCATTATTATCACAATAAACCTCACCATGGTAGCCTCTCGGTCTTTGTCAATATTTGCCCTCATAATAGCTATTTCTCCTTGTAATAGTCTTTCACGCTCATGGAACCTTGAACTAGTCCCTGCAACTTTCTTTGCAAATCTCTATAGTAGTGACTCAAAATGAATCTCTTGTGTATCACCACTTTCATGTCCTCCCAAGCATGAACAATCCTCTCCCTATTCCTCTTCCTATTTAGCACTAAATGATCCCACCAAATACTTGCATAATCAGCAAACTACACAATTGTCAAATTGGCTTTCTTCTCTTCAAAATAGTTATGGAAATCAAAGACATGCTCAATTTTTCTCTCACACTCCAATTACTACTCTAGATCATTCTATCCTTAGAACATAGTGATCATCATTTTAATGCTACCAAGATTGGTATACCTCTTTTCATCAACTCCCTTAATCTTCCTAGAACTTAAATTCTCACCACTAGAATCTTCTTCCTCATCTTCCTCAAACACACATCTTCTATTAGATTTAGAACCAGTAGGGAGTTGTAAACCATCCAATCTCACATTCAGCAACTTAAATTGATCATTAACATCCTTTATAAACATTTTCATGTTGATCTTTTGTGGTTCTCCGTCGCTACTCACGTTGACAACCTGATAAATAAAAGGATTGTTGTTCCTCACACTCTCCCTCACGTGTTTACACTCAAATAAGATTCTTATCACTCGTGCCACTCGTCTTTCACTATTTTCTTGGCTTTCTCAAAGATAATCTCACCATTCTTTCCTTCTACCACTCAAGCCAATCCCTTATGTTCTTAACAGAATAAAAAATCAACAAATCTTAAGAAGCAATCGGTTAGATGATGACAAATCTAAAAAAATCATAACTTTAAAACTTTGTTGAAGCAAATGTGAATGAAAAGAAAAGAAGTTTAAGTTATGAAGCCAAGAAAAATAAGAAAACTTCAAAATGAATAAAAAGACATGTGAAAGAATCCACTAGAATATGCAATTGATAAACGAAGAAGCAAGAAAAATCAAAGCAACCTTCTATCTCGAACAATCTCTCTCTTTTTATGTTTTTTTCTTTTTCTTCAAGATAATTAGCTGCTGAAATGATATGAATTCAAATTCAAAATCAAATTAAAGATATGGATAACAAAATCCAAATTGTATTTGAAAATATACTAATAAGCTAAATAGATTTAAAAAGATACTGATAATATAAACAAATTTTAAAAGATAGTGATAAGATATTATATCTCTGCTAAACCGATGGAAATTCAGATTCAAAATTTGAAAATTTGAATTTTTAGGTGAAACGACGTAGAAAGCTCAATGACCTCAGAAACAGGTGAAAATGATGGAATTTGGCTTCAAACTTTGGATGAACGGGCTGCTTTAAGATTAGTCGGATAAAAAATTCTGGTTGTTTTAAGATTAGTTGACAGATTCACACGGAAAAGATCAGAATTTCTTTCTTAAAAAAACACAATAAGACTTGAATCTAAGACAATGAAGTAGAGTGGAATGGAAAATACAATACAAAGATAAGACGAAAATGATAGATAATCTGTTTTCAAAAACCAATGCACTAATACTAATTGATTCGAATGGACTAGGAGACCAGCCTTAGGAACTATTGAATCAACGAGCTAGACGTAATTTGGAAGCTTGGAACAAATAGATGTTGATCAGATTAAAATCCTAAAAAAAACTAAGTCCTTAAAACCCTAATCTCAAGATGCCATGAGGTTGATCACTCCCTTGATAAGTCGAAATTATGTATTCTACCAAGAATACAAGAAAGCAAAGCGAAACCTTGTTGAATGATAATATTATAGATAAAGTGACTTTTTCTTACATCATATGAGTCTTTATATAGAAAAACCTAATAACAATTTAAACATAGAAAGTAAAACAAAACTAAACCTTAAGTGAATTGAGCCTCATGCCATAGATTCTAATTTTTGTTCTTCAAGATCCAAAACTTGCACATAAAGATAAGTGACTATACTTGGTGACGCTTTGGAATATTCTAGAATAGTCTCTTTGTCATGAACTTCTATGATTTCACCTTGTAAAGTCTCTTTCATCCTCTTTTTTCTTGCCTGAATCATTGGACTGTCAATTTCTTATAATGGATCTTGTGAATATTTGGAAATAGCACATCGATCTCCATCAACTTTGAACACTCAAGGAATGTGACATAATGCTCTCTATGGAAGGGAATGATGCTCTCTCTACGTTGGGTGTTTCTTGGATTTCAAATGAATGAGAATAACTCTTTTATAAATGATATAAGAGTGGATCACCATGACTAATACCTTGATTAGTTATGGGATCGCTTAAGTAAGCATTAACTTTGTTGTGTATTTTTTTCTTCTTCTCATTATCAATATACATATTCTTATCATATGCTTATTTTGATAATGTGCGCTCTTTGGTTATTCAATTATAATTAGAGCAACATATATATATGTAACGGTAACAATCATAACTACTAGATTTAAATAATGTTAATCACAACATTTAGTTTTAACTCAAAAATTCCTGTTTACGATGGGCTTTGGTATCAATCTTCTCGAATTACGGAGATGAGTAGTTACTATTTTGATACCAAGAATAACTCCAACAATATTTTATTGTTTAAAAAATAAAAATAATTAATGACTTTTCAATAATCTTGTATCACCCATTAAAGGTCATATATTATGTCTCATTGATGTATCAAAAGAATTTCATTCACTTTGTTTTATTCCTACATTTTTCTTAAATAATTTGAATAGAGTTTTCATTAAATTTGATAACATTATTAATAATGAGTGTTATGAGGTTCTAATATCATTCACATACAAGAATGACTTCTGAAATCAAGTTTGAGTTTTCGTAGGCCATAATATTTTTTAAATTGGGTATCCAATCACGTCTTAAAATGATTGGTGGCGACTCTGAGTTCATTTTGAAGATACAGTTCAATCGATTTTCTGCGCCGTATGCATGTTGCTACAGATTGATGATTTCACTAAGGATACAATCTATTTTACCATTTTTAGATCGATAGAGTTTAAGCCAACAATTTTGTAACATGCAATCATTTTTTGTGTTTGTTTTGTTTATTTTTGCCATTAGTTGTACATAGTTTTCTTTCTGCTGAGTTTCAACCCGTCGAGACTTAATGTTGAGGAGAGGATTAGTTAATATGATGAATGATGTATTATTTAGTTCCACCTTATTCACTAATACAGAGTAACTTTCATGCCAAATGTTATACATACTAAAGTACTAATGTCTAGTCTCTTTAATAATGTCCAATCTCAACAGTCAAACGAGCCAAAGTTATTTATTAAAAATTATGCAACATTGTGTTAAATAAAGAAAAATTACCAAAATAAATTTAAGCCAACAATTTTCAATGAAACTTCTATTCAATGGACTCAATAAATTTAAGAAATAATTAAAATTGGATAGGTGGGCTTGGCCCAAACAAACACAAGGGTGCCAATTATGGGACCCAATAACAAGCTATCAAAATAGGCCATCCCCATGAAAAAGTAGTTTAATATTATTGTATGAGTGGAATGACTCACATATCAGATATTAAACTGATAAAAATAGATATTACACTTGATTTTTACAGAAAGGTCAAGAAAGGTAAGCTAGGTTGGTTTCATTGGTTTAGTTCCATTTTGTATTGTCGCTTCGTTCTACCTCCTCTACTTAAATCGATGTGGGACAAAATAGTTTGCCCAGTTCTAGTTTATCTAGTTCCGCTCTTTCCACTTCAATTATCAATAGCTTCTGATTTCACAAGGTTGTTGGATGAAAATTCCACTACATAAGCATAAGCTAAAAGATAATAATAACTAAAGTAGTACATTTAATTAAAACTATCTTAACAAAGCATTTGACGATCTTATAAGTTAATAATATTTATGATCTCACCGTAATGAATAAAAATTAACAAATAAATATGGTATATGCGATATGCATGTATTGCTAATTCTTAATAATAACATTTATACAGCTAATGTTAACACAACTTCTTCTTACCATAAAAAATATATACAATTTTCTCTAATGTTTTTCAGCCGCTATCCTTTTTATACAAATTCTGCCTTTTATTTCCATTCTCTCAGTTTCTTTGCTAACATTCCTAGCTAAAACACAATTAAAATTCATCTGATTTTCATAATTTATTTCAAATAAGGTATTTCTGCCATAATTACTCTTAAACTAAAAGGTTCTTCTTGGGATAAATGTTCCATTTAAAAAGTGATAAATGTTCCATTTAAAAAGTGATTTTAGAAATTTGTTCTATCTTTTCAAAAATTGAAATATTTGTCTATTTTGCATATGAAAAATATTTCTATCTCTCTCTACTTGAAATGTGAAAAACAGCTTCTTGAACACTATAGCTAACAACTTTCTTTAGAATAAGGCCGACTGAATCAAGAGTAGGAGTGTGTAAAAACTGATCACACCAAACTGACACATTTAAAAAAAAATTATCTTCGTTCCAAGTTTTCCGAATTTCCCAAATTTAAATACGCCTCTTCTAAATAAGATCATACTAAGCAAAGTCAAAATTGCCAACTTTGATCCATTGACTTTTAGACTACTTCCAATGAGAGCAGAGCAGAGTATAAGTTTGACTGAATAGCAACTTGATCCTTTCCATTCATATATTCACAAAGGCTTATTTCTTTAGCTCTTTTCTCATTCACCGGAGTTCATGGAGGCAGCTGAAGAGCTGCAAATACAACCAACTAAAGGTTAGTCTCTCATCAAAACCTTGTTATTATCACTAAAAGAAAAGGGGAGGTGAAGAAGACGACATGGCCGTCATATCTCACTCTCGATATAAAATATTTTGATCGATTGAGCCGATACGACAAGTTAAAAAATTGGGCCATATTCTAGGCAAGAGTCTAGACCAACTCATTACATTTTTTTAAATCTCGTTATATTTCTCAACTGCTATTTTTTTCTTTTAATTAAATAGTGAGTATAACACGCGAATTCTTAACTTTACATCGGGAGGAAGATTGATCGTGTAAGGGTTAAAACTCTAGATCACCTACTTTGATGTCATGTTAAATAACAACCACTCAAAAGCTTTATGTGATTTATTGTTGAAATTATTTAAATTATTTCTTAAAGCTGTCTTTCTATGTACCTCAAGCAAATTTTCACCATATCATATTGTAAGACAATGAGAGAATTTTCATTTTCATTAACCTTAACAATAGTACAAACATTTCCATTAACCTTAACAATAGTACAAACTGAGAAATATATAGACAAGCTTAAGGTGATTAGTTATTGTTGTATCAGTAACTGCCTTTCTAACAGATACACGAAGGAGATTGTTAGCTCAACAACTAATTAACTGTACAAACAGAAGCTAAAAGCTAGACTACTTGATTAAGAGATATTAGTAGCTATATTACTCATACTCCCCCTCAAGCTGAATGGAGTTTGAAAAACATGAAGCTTGTCTCGAAAAAGCTCAAACTTGGACCAAGGAAGATGCTTAGTCAGTATAACAACATTCTGAGCATCTCTGGAGATATGTTGCACAATTAGCTGATTATTCAGAATTTTCTCTCTTATGAACTGTACATCCACTTCTATGTGTTTGTTCTTGAGTGAAACACATGATTAGCAACAAGAATCCCTACACTAACATTATCACACCAAAGTACATGACAAGAAGATAAGGGAAATTATAATTCCGCAAATAGGGATTGCAACCAAAGAATTTCATTAGTTGCTTAAGACAAAACCCTGTATTGAGACTCAGCACCCGACTTAGCCAACATATTTTTCTTCTTAGAACTCCAAACAATCAAATTTTCACCTAGGTAAACACAATATACTGTTGATGACCTCTTATCATCCAAACAACTAGCCTAATTTGCATCAATAAAACGTGTGAGAGTCAATGAAAAAGCTAGTTTGAAGTGTAGTATAAATGCCATTTAAGTAACTTAGGACCTGTTTGCAGGCTTTCTAATGTTCATTTGTAGGTTGCTGCAAGAATTGGCTAAGTTTGTTTACTGAAAAGTCCAAATATGGTATAGTCATAGTTAGATATTGTAAAGCTCTTATTGTGCTTCTATAAAGGATAATATCTTCAAAAGCACTTCCAGAGGTTTTTCTTAGCTTAACAGACGTGCACATGGGAGTAGGACATGGTTTAGAATTAGATAGGCCAGTTTTATGCAAAAGATCCAAGATATACTTGGTTTGAGTCAAATAGATACCTCAACTCTGGTTGCCTCAAAACTGAGAAAATAACCAAGTGAGCCAAAGGTTTTGAGAGCAAACTTGTTATTGAGCTCTGATATAACCTTGTGAATGAGAGTGTTGTTGGTACCAGTTACTATTATGTCATCAATATACACTGGAAATAAAAGAAAATGATTTTGTTTCCTATAGATAAACAAAGAACGGTCTGACTTGTATCCTTTGAACCCGCAACCAATTAAAGATGCTTTAAGCTTGGTAAACTATGCTTTTGGGGCCTGTTTCAGCCCATACAAAGCTCTATTCAACTTACAAATGTGAGAGGGAAACTTGCTATCAACAAAATCAGTAGGTTGAAACATATAAACATTTTCTTGTAGATCCCCATTTAAGAAATCCATTTAAGAAAGCATTGTTGATATCTACCTGTTCAATATCCCACATGCAGTGACAACATGTGTGAGCATAATTCTTATAGTAGAAGGCTTTATAACAAGGCTGAAAGTCTCAAAATAGTCAATTCCTAGCACTTGTTGAAAACCTTTGGCAATAAATCTTCCTTTATACTTGCTTATTGACTCATCTGGTTTATATTTCACTCTATAAACCCACTCATTATCAACAATGTGCAGCTGAGGATTGTAAGGGACTAGGTCTAAATGTTATCTCTAGAGATAGCTTGAAACTCCTCAATCATAGCTGCTTTTCACTCAGGTAAGATAAAGCTGCTTTGACTGTCTTAGGTTCAGAAACAGGAGATATGATAGTTGAGGTTAAGGCTTTGGGTTTGAAAATACCATTTTTAGATGTGGTTCAGAACATAATGCATAGGTTAAGTAATTTGAAGTTGGATAGGTTGATCAATTTGATCTAGACAAGATGGAGGTCTAGGATTTACATAAGTCATAACAGAAACATATGTTGGTTGATTTACCAAAGAAAGGCTGGTAAAAAATATGTTATGTTGAGTAGGTTAAATTTCAGGGACAGGTAAGGAAGTAGAAGGAACATGTGAAGAAAAATTGGCAAAAGTAGAATTTGTACCATTATTAACTAAATTATTAAAAGTAGAATTAGAAAGAGGATTACCTTCTAAGCACAATCTTGATGGTGAATCTGTATCATTACTACTTACTTGACTTGGCAGACTTGGAAAATGAAAAACGGATAAAAAATGTGGATCAATTTGAGTTGATACAGGAGTTTTGGACTCAGAAACTAAAGAGTTGTAGGGAAATTCAGATTTATTGAAAATGACACTTTTAACAGGGTAACCTCTTTCAGTTTGAGGTTCAAGAGATCTAAAACCATTGTGATGATTAGTGTAGCCAAGAACAACACATTTTTTTTTTGTGAAACTGAAATTTATTTGTGTTGTAAGGACTGATATAGGGAAAGCAAGAACAAAACAAAATTCTTAAAGATAAAAGATCTGGTTTTTTGTAATACAGTCTTTCAAAAGGTGTTTGGTGATTTAGAATATGTTTAGGCTACCTATTTATAAGAAACACAACAGTATGAAATGAGTCCCACCAGTATTTTAGGGGTATTTTGGTTTGAGAAAGTAAGGTTAAACCTACTTCTACAATATGCCTATATTTTCTCTCTATTTTCCCATTTGGTTGGTGAATATGAGGATAAGGATGTTTATAGGTTGTACGACTTTGTTTAAACAAAGGCAACAAATTTCTGAATTCTCCCCCAAAATCAGTTTGAACACATTTAACTTTGGTTTCAATTTGTCTTTCAACAAAAGGTTAAAAACTGAAGAACATTTGTTTTGGTATCAGATTTCAGTTTCAATGGAAAAATCCATGTGTATCTTGAGTAATCATCTATTATGCTAAGATAATATTTGTAACCTGAAACTGGAGGAGTTGAGGATGGTCCCCAAGCATCAGCATGAATTAAATAAAAGATTTTGGTTGTTGAGTGTAAGGAAACTGGAAAAATACATTTATGAAGCTTACCAAACTGATAGGCATCACAAAAATATTATTTTATTGATTTAAGAGGCAAGTTTACATCAGACAATAGATGTTTTGGTACAGAAATAGATGGATAACCATGCCTTCTTTGCCAAGTGACTAAACTATTAGTACTAGTGCTACTTTTACAAGAAGGAAAACATGAAGGTAAAATAGCAGAATTTGAAACCTTGAATAGACAAAATTTGAAACTTTAGGAATTGTAGCAGCAACTTTGAAGATTGACAGATAAACATAAGAAGTAAATGAGTGAGACCTTAAGTGAATCTTTGGGAGCTTGAAATGATACAAACCACCTTCAACATAGCCCTACAGAAAAACTCTCCATGAACTCTTGTCCTTAATAAAACATAAATAAGAGTCAAATTCTACTATAACAGAGTTATCTTTTGTCAGTTGTGAAACACTTAGCAAGCTTTTAATGATGAAAGGAACACAAAGAATCTGGTTTAAAGAAAGGGAAATGAGCTTGGTTCAAATCTTTGAAGTACCAACATGAGTGATGTATAAGGACTCACCATTTCCAACTTGCAGCTTACCCTTACCTTTGAATTCTGACTTCAAAGGAAGGTTTGACAGATCTGAGGTGATGTGGTTTTTATCTCCACTATCAACGTACCATGAGTCATCGTCAAAGTTGTGAGCATTTGAAGTAGTAGTAAAGGCTGAAGCTCTAGGATTAATATTCTGATTTCCTCACTAGTGTGAAGATTGTTGTAGACTAACAGGTTCATACCTTGATGTGAGATTGATAGCAACAGAGTCATATTCAGACCTTAAACCTCCCAGGATGTAAAGAAACAAATCCTCATATGTTATACACTGACTCGAGGTTGACATATTATCATCTATGTTTCTCATTTTAAGAATATAATCATTGACATTCATTTAACCCTTTTTAATATTCGTAACTGAAATCTCAGTTGAAGAATCCTTGACTTTGATTGCGTGGAAAAAATTCCTTGAAGAACTTGCCAAACTTCATCAGAACTTGAGCAACTGACAATATACCCATACATTGCTTCAGAGATTGATACGAGTAACCAACTCATTAGAAAATGATCGTACCCTTTCCAAATAAGATATTGAGGATTCAAGACTTGAACCTCTTAACTGACAGAATTGTTGAGTGCAGCTATGTTTACACTATTAACAATAAGAGATGTGATAAACTTCTCAGGACAAACAATATTACCAAGGAAATAATCTTCAAGTCCATAAGCAATGACAGTAGTAAGAACTTGAGACCTCCAAAAAAGAAAATTGCTTCGATCCAGTCTAATAGTTAGTGGAATAAGTTGTTTTGGTAATTGACATTGAGCTTCTACAATTGAATGCACAAAAAAATTTGGGATTGTAGCATTACCAGAAGTTGTAGTTCCATTCTAAGTGAGTAGCATGTTGATTCTCTTGATTTTCAACCTTTTCTGCAAAGTTTGTTGTCGAAGAAGCCATGAAAATGGTTGATTTTAAACTTCTTGAATTACAAAAGAAAGAAATCAGGAAGAAGAACATAACAAGAAACGAACAGGAAAACACAATTGAGGAAGGAGGAAGAACAAGAACGCGGTTATCGAAGTCTAAGAGGAAGAAGCCATCGAAATGCTTAGCTCTGATACCATGTAAGACAATGAGAAAAATTACATTTTCATTAACCTTAACAATAGTACAGACTGAGAAATATATAAACAAGCTTAAGGTGGTTCGTGTTATATCAATAAATGCCTTTCTAACAGACACACAAAGGAGATAGTTAGCTCAACAACTAATTAACTGTACAAGCAGAAGCTAAAAGCAAGACTACTTGATTAAGTAATAACAGTTGAAATATTGCTTATACATATAGATATATTATTTGGGTATTAATAATTCTTGATTCTTGATCATCTTTCTTGCAAAGGGATTTATATGTTTAATTCTTACTATTACACTGATTATTCTTAGGTTGTTAGATGTCAAAATATAGAAAACGTTGTCATTGTTTTACGATTCTCAAACTCTTGCACAATATTTTTAGCCAACTTCCCCCTATTTTTTTGAAAAAATTAATTTTTGATCTATGGACTTCAAAAAATAGTTCTAAAATGTTATACTACTTTAAAATTTATACCCCTGTACTTTCCTTTTTCCTTTTAATTAGTCATTCCGTTAAGTTTTCCATTATCCTCTATTGGTATGTGCTGATGTGAACACTAAGACGTACCTGGCTGATGGCTGAATACTGATGATGCCAAATTAAAAAAAGAAGACCAGCAAAATTCAAGAAATGCAAACTCAGCTGGTAACCGAATGCAACTTCTAAAGCTGAAACATTATAAATGGTGGATCCGTGTGAGCTTCTACTCTTTTCTTCTTCTTTCTGGACAATAAACAGTCACTCTCCTAGGCAGATTATACAATGACAATGGTGGAAGCAGCAAATGGATGGCTACATTTGTTCAACAGATGGCTTCCCAATTCTCCCTACTCTCCTCTATTTCTTCACCCACTCCAAAAAACCAACCATCTTCGTCACCCAACCAAAACTCTTCCTTCTCGCCTCCATCTACACCGCTCTCAGCCTTATCTAAATCGGAGACAACATGATGTACTCTTATGGACTCTTATACCTTCATGTCTCTACCTACTCACTTTTATGTGCAACCCAATTGGCCTTCAATGCCATCTTCTCATTTTTCCTCAATTGACAAAAGTTCACACCTTTTATCCATAACTCACTTGTCTTTCTCACAATATCAGCTTCTCTTCTAGCATTCAATGGGGACTCCGAATCCTTATCAGGGGTCGGGAGAGGAGAGTACACGATCAGATTCCTTTGCACGGTGGTGCATCGGTAACTTACTCAAACTTGTGCATTTGATTTTTGAGAAGGTTATAAAGAGGGAGACATTTACTAGTGTATTGAATATGCGAATTTACCCATCATTTGGGGCAACTTGTGGGTGTGTTGTGGGGATTTTCGCAAGTGGTGAATGGGAAAGTTTAGGAAACGAAATGAGAGAATATGAGAAGGGAAGAGTTTCATATATAATGAATTTGGTTTGGACTGGATTGACATGGCAAATTTCATCAGTGGGATTGTTGGGGTTGATTTTTGAAGTTTCTTCTTTGTTTTCTAATGTGATAAGTACATTGGCTTTGCCTTTGGTTCCTATTTTGGCTGTCATGTTTTTTCATGACAAAATGGATGGAGTGAAGGTGATGGCTTCGCTTTTGGCTATTTGGGGTTTTGTTTCCTACATTTATCAGCATTGTCTTGATGATTCTAAAGCCAAAGTTACAAAACTGGATGCTGATGAGGCTTCTGGGGCTCTTATTGAGGTTTGTCGATTGATAAACATGTATGTTCAATTTACATGTTACCAACAGTATTTAAATATTGACTGTCTGTTTGAGAGTAGTTTTGTTTGAAAGCAATTCATTAAAAATAATATTATTCAATGAGTGTTTTAAGTTTAGAGCTTAATAGAAGTTCAAAGCATTATTTTTGTACTTGGAAACATTTTATTAAAGAACCTAATTAAAAAAAATATATTTCAAAGTGCATATAAAATAAAATGAAGTGTCTTATTAGTAGTTGAAGTCAAATGGAAAATGACCAAAGTCCACTTTAGTCATTTTTCAATTATACCTCAATTTCAACTACTTATAACAAACATGTACTCGATATGTCTAAGCTCGCCAAATGAATGCATTAGACCGAGGTAAAACCAAGTAAAATGCTTATGCTCGCAGAACATAAAGTTGTGTTGGTTGTAAAGATGCGAATATGCTTTTCCGATGGATTTTTCGAGTGAGCATATTTATGGCATGAAACAATTCTACTTCATGAATATCATAGTTAATCTAAAGAAAATACTAATATGAATTTTGATACGAGTTGATTTTCAATTACAATAAACTAATATAGAAATAGAGAGTAGGAGGCAAAGATAACAATAAAAGAAGATGAGTGAAAATACTTATTAGTTACATTGCGTCTGTAGTATCCAATAAGGTATCTACTACGCCAAAAATCAAATAATTCTTTGTGGCAAGTTCCCTCGAATAGATTAAACCTTATAACTCGATGTAAGTACAAAGGTGGTAAGGGTGAATATAAGAGTGGTTTAATCTCTAGCAAGTCACCAGAATAATGTCTGGAAATACCTAAGAGGACGCCGTGAGGTGAAGAGCTTGGACACTCAAGGTTGGTGACAAATAAATGTAAGTACAAAGGTTGTAAGGGTTTATACAAGAGTGGTCTAATCCCTAGAAAGTCACCGGAGTAATGCCTGAGAGAATGTCGGGAGGTGAAGATGGAGCATTGATACGAACCCACCAGGAGACCAGCTCTAGGAATCCTCGAATCAACTAGTTTCACGCAATTTGAAATCTAGGAACAAATCGATGTTGATCATATTAGAACTCTGAGGAAAACTAAGTCTTTAAAACCCTAATCTCGAGACGCCAAAAGGTTGATCACTCCCTTGATAAGCAAAATTTTGTATTTTACCACGAACAAAAGAAAGTAAAGCAAATCCTCGTTGAATAATAGTATTATAGATAAAGTGGCATTTTTTACTTCATATGAGTCTTTATATCAAAAACCCTAATAACGATTTAAACATAGAAAATAAAATAAAACTAAAGCATAAGTGAGCCCAAAGTCCAAGACCCAACAAAACAACTTAAAATAAAATAAAACCCTATTTAAACCCATAAAAATACATGACATGCGAATTGGGTCTCATGTCATGGAGTCCAATATTTGTTCTTCTAATTCCAAGTCTTGCACATAAAGATAAGTGACTATACTTGTTGATGCTTTGGAATCTTCTAGAATAACATCTTTGTCATGCACTTCCATGATTACGCCTTGTAAAGCCTCTTTCAGCCTCCTTGTTCTCGCTCGAGTCATTGGACCGTCAATTCCTTGTACTGGATCTTATGAATATTTGGAAATAGCACCTCGATCTCCATCATTCCCTCCTACTTCGAATGGATTCGTCCTCGAATCACCTATATCAAATGAAGATAAACCAACCACACTAAAATTTACACTAACATTACCATAGTTGCTTGGCAAATCTACCGTGTAGGTGTTATCATTGATTCGTTCCAAGACTTGAAATGGTCTATCTCTTCTAGGCTGCAATTTTGATTTCCTTTGTGTAGGAATTCTCTCCTTACGCATGTGCACTAAAACCCAATAAATACAACACAACACTAGGCAAAGAGATGTTAAGGTCGCTAGTAGAAAAATAAACATCCTTATACATAAGTATAAATAGTTCGTTCCTCGCAATCAGAACACTCTTATTCTCACTTTTTCCAGCAAATGCACTCACTCTCTTATCTTTCTCTTCTTTTTGTACACTTTTTTGCTCACTTTTTCTCTCGGCCTCACTCTTTTCTTACTTTTTTTCTTTCGACCTCACTCTCACTCTATCTGGTTTTCTTTCCCTCTTGATCACAAATCTATTTTTCTATCTTTTTGCCCTTATTTGCTATCATAATCTGATTTTCATAAGCTTGTAAAGGTTTGAGAGAGGTAATTCAAAAATTCAAATATTAAATGTGAAGGAATATCGATTTTCATATCCATCATGCGTAGCCTTCCTATCAAATTGCCATGGTCGGCCAAGCAAGATATGACCAGCATGCATCAGTGCCACATCATAAAGAACCTTATCCATATATTTCCCGATTGAAAAGGAAGCCCTAACTTTCTTGGTTGCCTTTACTTCTCCACATTCATTAAGCAATCATAACTTGTAAGGCCTAGGATACGTCAAGGTATTCAACTTTAGCTTATCCACCAGCAACGTACTAGTAACATTAGTACAACTCCCATTGTCATTAATCATAATGTATACCTTGTCTTTGACTAAGCATCTAGTGTGAAAAAAACGATTCTTCAATTTCAACATCAAAACAATATAATCCACTAATGGTAGCATTTCATCATCACTTAAACTATCACTTTTGATCTTACCATTTTCCGTCACAATCATTACACTTTTGTTCGGGCATTGAGAAGTAATATGCCCAAATTCTTGGCACCAAAAGCACTTAATATCTCATGATCTAGAAGAAGATTTAACTTCGATTTTACCTTTAACAACATCAACCGACTCCTTTGACTTTGCTTATTCTCTTATTTTTGTGAAGGTTTTGTGATTTTTCCAATTCGGCTTCCATGAAGAATTAGAAGACGAACCAGACTGGAACCCTTTTGATTTGAGTTGCTTCTCCACTTTAATGACTTTGTGCAGAAAATCCTCTATCCCCACATAATGATACAAATCCAACACATAAGCAATTCCTTTATTTAAACTATAAATAAACCTCGCCATGGTAGCCTCTCAGCTTTCATCAATATTTGCTTTTATCATAGCTATTTCCATCTCCTTGTAACAGTCTTCCACGCTCATGGACCCTTGAACTAGCCCTTGCAACTCTCTTTGCGAATATCTATAGTAGTGACTCAGAATGAATCTTTGACGTATCCCCACTTTCATGTCCTCCCAAGTGCAAACAACCCTCTCCTCATTCCTCTTCCTATTCAGCACTAATTGATCCAACCAAATACTTGTGAAATCAACAAACTCCATGGCTGCCAATTTAACTTTCTTCTATTCAGAATAGTTATGGCAATTAAACACATGCTCAACTTTTCTCTCCCATTCCAAATACAAATCCAGATCATTCTTTCCTTAGAACATAGGATCACCATTTTAATGCTACCCAAATTGGTGTCCCTATTTTCTTCAACTCCTTTTCTCCTCCTAGAACCAAACTCTCACCATTAGAATCTTCTTCCTCCTCGCAACTTAAATTGATCATTAACAACCTTTATAAACATTCTCATGTCGATCTCTTATGCGTCTCAGTCTCTACTCATGCTCACAACCTGATAAATAAATGGATTGTTGATCCTCACACCCTCCCTCACTTATTTACACTTAAATCATATTCTTATCACTTGTGTCACTCATGTTTCACTCTCTTTTTATTTTTACTTTTCTAAAAAATAATCTCATCACTCTTGCCTTTTACCACTCAAGCCAGCCCCTTATATTCTTAACAGAATACAAAATCAACAAATCTTAAGGAGCAATCGGTTAGATGTTGACAAATCTAAAAAAATCATAACTTTAAAAACTTAGTTGAAGCAAACGAGAATGAAAGGAAAAGAAATTAAAGTTAAGGAGGCAAGAAAAATAAGAAAAGTTCAAAAGGAAGCAAAAGACATGTGAATGAATCCAATAAAATACGCAATTGTTGAACGAAGAAGCAAGAAAAATCAAAGCAACCTTCTATCTTGAACAATCTCTCTCTTTTTTCATTTTTTTATTTTTTCTCAAGATAATTAGCTGCTGAAACGATGGGCATTCAAATTCAAATTTAATTTCAAATTAAAGATATGGATAACATAATCCAAATTAGATTTGAGATGATACTAATAGGCTAAACAGGTTTAAAATGATACTGATAAGATAAGCAAATTTGAAAAGATAGTAATAAGATATTATCTCTCCATTAAACCGATGGAAATTTAGATTCATAATTTGGAATTTTGAACTTTTAGGTGAAATGACGTAGAAAGCTTAATGACCTCAGAACGGGTGAAAACGATGGAATTTGGCTTCAAACTTTGGATGAACGGGCTGCTTTATGATTAGTTGGATCAATGTTTTAAAATTAACCGACAGATTCACACGAAAAAGATGATTTTTTTACTCAAACAAAACACAATAAGACTTGAATCTAAGACAATGAAGTAGAATGGAAGGGAAAAAAACACAATACGAAGATAAGACGAAAAGGATAGATAACCTATTTCCAGAAACCAATACTTTTTTGATACCAATTGATTCGAACTCACTAGGAGACTAGCCTTAGGAACCATTGAATCAACGAGCTACACGTAATTTGGAAGGTAGGAACAAATCGATGTTGATCATATTAGAACCTTAAGGAAAACTAAGTCCTTGAAACCCTAATCTCAAAACGCCACAAGGTTGATCACTCCCTTGATAAGTTGAAATTATGTATTCTATGAATAATATAAGAAAGCAAAGTAAAATCTCGTTGAATGATAATATTGTAGATAAAGTGACATTTTCTTAGATCATATACTATAGAAAACTCTAATAATGATTTAAACATAGAAAATAAAATAAAACTAAACCCTAAGTGAGCCTAAAGTCCCGGACCCAACAAAATAACTTAAAATAAAATAAAATCATATTTAAGCCCAAAACCCATAAAAACACAACATGCAAATTGGGCTTCATATCATGGATTTCAATCTTTGTTTTTCCAAATCCAAACCTTGCACATGAAGATAAGTGTCATAGGAGACCGAACGACAACCCCCTAATTACTAGACCAACCTGTGACTATCCTTGGTGACGCTTTGAAATCTTCTAGAATAATCTCTTTATCATGCACTTCCATGATTACGCCTTGTAAAATCTCTTTCATCATCTTTGTTCTTGCCCGAGTCATTGGATCACCAATTCCTTGTAATGGATCTTGTGAATGTTTGAAAACAGTATCTCGATCTCCATCAACTTTGAACACTCAAGGGAGGTGACAAAATACTCTCTATGGAAGGGAATGATGCTCTCTCTACGTAAGGTGTTTCTTTGATTTCAAATGTAGGAGAATACCTCTTTTTATAAATGATATAAGAGGGGACCACCTTGACTAATCCCTTGATTAGTTACGGGATCGCTTAACTAAGCATACCTCCTCAACTAATCGTGCTGAGGTGGAAAGGGGAAGATCTCACGTGTATCAAACCACGAACACTGCTTGGGCCTCGGGTTGTGATCCAGGATGACTTCGGGGTAACGCGTCTAACCGATGGGGCTTAGGTTTGGTGTTCACCCAAAGCCTCTTCTCAAAGGGAGCTCTTAAGACTAAACCCCCTTCCCAAGGTGAGAACACACCCTTTGTACTCAAAGTTGCCATATTAGAGGAGGTATGTCCTTTCCAATATACAATAGTCTCTCCCCTAATCCTAACAAACCACAACCTCCCAAGCATCCCAGCCAACCATACGTCCACTCAAGTCTCTGTCACTTGACTTACTCATTTGTAAAGTGATAGCATGCTGTAATAACATAACCATACGTTTATCCAAATGTATATTCATTGTTTCCATTAAGCGTAAATGGCAAGTGATTCATTGATGTTTGGCGTGACTCATTTTGGCATTTCAATTAGAGAAAGTGATACTATCATGGAGATGATACAGGAACCCCACGGTATATTGCATCCTACGAAGCCCCGTGGAGGTGGGACCCTATGGGGGTATTTCACCCAGCCCCTAGAGGGGCGGAACCTCATGGTGTCCCCATGAGAAAGGGAGAGAGATAAAGCGAGAGAGGGAGAGAAAATACAATTCTATCAACCCCATGGGGTTTTTCTTTGTTATTATCTTTGTCATTCTCCGAAGAAAAGCTTTGAAGATCCATTGTGCATTCTGAAAATTCACCTTTAGAGATTCAGGAATAAAAGGTTTGATCTTTATCTGCCATTAAAGAGTCATCATACTATTGATTTACCCAAAAATCTTTTATTTACATCAAAGAAATCTAGTTGACATCAAAGATATACTATTAAGTTTTATCAACGATTGCAATAAATCTGGTTAAAGGGTTCGATCTCTTACTGGAAGGGTTTTGCAATAATCTTCCCGTTCTCTCTTTTGAATGCTTTGAAAACGTGTATAATGGTTGATGTTAGGGTTTTTGACTATGTTAGGTTATTGACGTTGATTGTTGATTGATGAGTGTGGTGATGTGAGAAGATTTGTTAAGATATGGGTGGTTTACTTTTATTTTTTTTATCACAAATAGTGTGTTTCAATTTATTGTTAATCGACAATTTTGAATTACTTTTTTAGAGGGTCGCTAATTGATTTCAAAAATTTCGGTTTGTTTTTAGCGGGTAATGGATATTTTTAACTTTCAATATTTTTAAATTATTTGAAGCATTAATTGATTCCTAAATTTAAGCATCTTGAATGTTGGTAAATCAACAATGTTCTATTGTTTTACTTGAAAATCTTTCAAACACTTCATGATTAGATTATGATCATTTTAGTCAATAATTATTGATAGTTATGGAAACTTGTTATTTATCTAAAATTTTTGAAAACTTAACATTTCTTAAAACCCCACCCCTAAAATGATCTATTTATGTAAATTTCCCTTAAATGTTTCACCCCTAAAATTATCTACAATTTCAGGGTAAAATTGTAGGTTTGAGAAGAAATTGGGTTTTCTACTATAGGGAAAATCACGTGAGACCCATACCAACCATGACACACACAAAAATTGGTCCTCTAATCATTTAAAAATACTCCTAATGGTGGAAAAAAACTTTCAACTAAAATTGTCAGCATCGAAATTTTAACCAATAATAATGAGTCTTACAGATTAGACATTAGGCTAGATCGAGGATCATAAAATCCTACTAAATATTAACAATTAATATATATATATATATGCACGTTTGAGATTTTTAAAATAATATTAATTATTATAATTAGTTAAAATCAGGAAGTGTCACTGATTTATTATATTTAAACTCAATTATTTTAAGACATCCACCATTATTTAATATATTTAAACTTATAAAATTGACACATCACAACTGCAAGTTGATCTATTGATTTAAAATCTTAGAAATTCACTTAATTATTGTTTCAAACTTGAAGACAAATAAATAAATATGTTAAAATAATTATTGATTCAAAATGCTAAGATCATTATAAACATTAGGATTATGCAAATAAAGTTTGGGGAGTCTAATATATAAGTTCAAATTCATTCTGATTTATAATTTTAAGTGGTGTAAGTCTTAAAATAAATAAATATAAACGTCATAAAAACAGTCCAATACAAAAAATATTCATTTTTATTGCACAAGCATTCATGGTTCATATGATTAAATGGTCATAGGCTAAACCCCTCGTGCAAAACTTCAAATTCCACCATCAACTCGCCTCTTAATTATCTTGTAAATAAGGTAAATTGTAAGATCTGTGTGATCGCGTATGGTCAGATAGGACAGTGGACATTGGTCTCATGTGCACATTGCCGTGTGGTTGGCCGAAAACAAGACTCAACTTCATTCACCGCAACAAATGGTGTTGTCAAACCCTCAGCGCCTATCACGTGCGCCTGATGAAGCACTGAGGTCTAATAGACCCTTATGTGTCGAACCTCAATGCGATCGATGCGGCCGCAGGTCAGGCGAGACTACCCACTAAATTTAAGTATATCATTCCCCTGGTAACGACGAACGACTGAGAAGAGCCCAACTTGAGAATCAAGCACCTCGAACAGTCTGGAGAAGCATCCTCAACAGAGCCAGGCCCAAGTTTTCACATGATCCATACACAATCTCACCGATCCTATACCGATCCTACCATGATCTCACATGTTTTATATTAATATTCAATGTGGATGGCTTAGAAATTATGAGATCCTATGATCCGGATCGTGATGGTTGAGTGATTCTAACCATCATGTTCAACTAGAATTTATCATTCTTTTTTATTAATTCGCAAGATCCAGGGGCACCAGCGCTTCACTAATAATAGAAGGGGTTTGAAACCGTAGTAATATACCGCTAAGTGTATCTCTCAGATCCTCAACAAAGCAAAAGAAAAATGGTCGTAGCCCAATCTATAGATGTTTAAAACTCAAGACCATCCGTTCCATTTACAAGGCGAAGTCGTCAACCAAAATTAGGGTGTGAGTTTGGGCAGGTGTTCAGCTAAAATTAAGGAGTCTGAGTTTGAGAGTGAGCATTTCTATAAGAAACACTTACTATGTGTTTCCTAAAATGCTTCAAACTACCTACTCAAATGCTTCATACAAAGATGGATATAGAAATTAATTTTCAAACTAAAGTAGTGTTATTTAAACTAAAATACTTAATCATTCTCATGTACATCCCATTTCATTACCTCTTTATCAACCATCTCCCTGTCAGGATCTTGGAAACAAAAAGAAATGTTCCCGAGTTCTTTCGTAAACAAAAGAAAATGAAGCTTAAGTAATATATTAACACATCTAATATATAGTAACCAGAAAGAATGTTGTGTATTTAAAGTAAATAGTGTTGTTTCTTCAAATACATAAGAAGGGCAAATAATGAAAAGCCCCTTGAATGACTACTAGTGTATACACCTTCAGAACCTCAAACTTAGTGAGACTTACATGCTGTGGCAGCAATAAAGAGGCCACAAGGGTCCTCAATAACAAATTTATTTATTTATTACCGGTACAAAGGAATAATCTATCTGTTTCAATGAGCATAAATAATTCAAGCGGAATGTGTAGCCGTACCTCGCTTGTCAAGCTCTGCCAAAGCTGCCCATAATTTCGGATCATCATAATCCTTAATGAGGAAGGCCGGGTTTGCTTCCATTAATAAGTGTTCTGGGTTTCTAGTTGATATACCAACAACTGGCATCCCAGCTGTCACTCCAGCTTTTATTCCCGACACTGAATCCTATCAAAGCATTTTGGAGCAAATTATCAGATTTCAGAAGCAGAAAACCAAAAATGTAACTAAGTTATGGACACAATGGGGGCTCGGAAACAAGAGCAGACCTCAAATATGAAGGTGTGGTCTTTTGATGCCTTGAGAACTTCAAGACCCTTCAAGTAAGGGTCCGGATACGGCTTCGCACGTTCACATTCATCACCTACGATAATAGCATGAAAAAAATCCGAAAGGCCGAGAATTGAGATCATAAGCTCAGCATTTGGTCTAGGAGCATTAGTAACTGCTGCCCGTTTCAAGCCGTGGTCTTCTATCCATTTCTTCAATTTATATAACCCACTAACAGGCTTCAGTTGTTCTCTCACCAATCTGAATTGAACAGTGGGACATTAATAGTAAATTTTTTTGGTAAATTTAAAGTCCAATTCCAAGCAGAGAAGAGAGATGTGTTTTGTTTACTTTCGGAACATAGCCTCTTTATCATCACAGAATTTTAATCCTCGTTCGAAATCATCAGGGAATAGTACTCTGGCAATATCATCATTATGCTTGCCAGCAATATTCTGAACAAAGAATTCTTCATCAATTGGAACCCCTCCATTGAAACCAATCTGTCAACATACGTTCTGTTTAAACCCCAAAATATATTTCCTTTCAAAGATCAGAATATCTAATACTTTTACGTTCTATAATTATATGGTAAAGCTCTCATGAACCTATTCAGGTAGCTAATATGTAAAACCCTATTCATAAGAAATTTCAATGTTATCTCGTAAAATGTAAATAGAACGAACCTCTTGAAGCATTTCACGGAAAGCATAGTAGTGGAGTGGATCTGAATCACATAGTGTTCCATCTACGTCAAACAGAATTGCTTCAAGTGGAGCAAGTCCAGAGAGAGAGCTTTTGCTGGCTCCACAAAATGCAACAAATAAGTTAAAAGAAACAACGAACTACACAACCAAGTAACTCAATCCGATAACCCATCATTCACTCAATTACCGGGGCCACCCTACCTTTGGCCATCTACTTTATCATTTCATACAGTGTCAAGAATCTGACAAATTTCACTTCCTACACCTCGAGTACTTTTTCATTTTTTGTGCCATTAGACCTCATTTGTTCTTTAATTAAGGAGAAATAGGTATTTTTACCAAATCAAAAGAAATCATGCAGAACACTGATGAGACTATATGCTAACGATTAATTTAAGGCATGAAAATTTTACTGTCAAGGAAGTTAATTCAGAACTGGAGCTATATATGATTCTTGATGATGCATCATTCTCTCATTTTGTAAAAATATTTAAAAGCCAGCATATAAATAGTTCCAGTCCTATTAATTTATTTGTATCACAAATTCTTCAAAATCTTAAAAAGGTCAAAATAAGAAAAGAAAATGCAAATTCCATGAAGAAGCTTGATAGAAAAACTATTGTCGGTGAAAAGTGCTTAGAATCCAGAACAAAACATCCAGCAGCACTCGATTCACCGTAATACCTATTTAACTAGCCATGATGAGTCTATATTCAGGAATCCATTCTCTGTTTTCTGTATTGGTTTTATATAGGCATGCCAAACAAAGTCAATAATAGCAATTACAATCTTGTGTCTCTCACTTCTACTATTGAACCACAACTACTAAACTTATGGGAAAATATATATTAATATGTTTCTTGCTTAAGATTTAAAACAACCAAAACACATTCGGAATATGAAAAAGAATATCATAAGATAGAAGCCACATGCACAGGGACAAATTCGAAAAGAAAAATCGTACTGAAACTAGAAGCAAACAACATATGTAATATGCAATATATTTATACAACAACTAATCACGTCCCTTTAACACCTGAACTAACAGAAACGGAAAAGATCTTATAATTTGGCCAGCTACCAATATGAACTTAAAGCGGAAAGAAAGAACTTCACGCTATCAGTTGTTTTACAAGAATCCAGTGAAAGATCTGCCATAAATGTGAGATCAAAGAAACAAAGTAAGAAAGCTATAGCTACTGCACAAGGATGAAAGAAACAGCAGCTTAAATACAACCAAAACACATTCAGAATACGAAAAAGAATATCATAAGATAGAAGCCACATGCACAGGGACAAATTCGAAAAGAAAAAATCGTACTGAAACTAGAAGCAAACAACATATGTAATATGCAATATATTTATAAAAAAATATGTAATATGCAATATGAAGGAGAGCAGGAACCGGTATTTTACAATAATTACAAAAGCCACCAGATGAAACAAAATGAGAGAGGTTTGGTGTAATTTGATTTGACAATTGAGTATGGTGAATACTAGAAGGATAAAAACAATCATGGACTATGACAATAGTTGGACCTTAATTACTCGTTCATCTTAGAACAATTTGGTTTTGATATACAAAAAAGAGACATCTTCGTTTTAATTCAATGGGATCACAAATCAATATGTGCTGAACAGAGTCGAGGAATAATCCATAGTTAATATACAACAGCAATGACTCCTGAAGTTGATATTAATAATTCAATTAGATTGTTACCCTTGCTTTTGTCTAAATTATTCCTACATTTGCTTTACAAGTATTTACAGGATGTTTTTTAAATCAGTAAACGTATATTGTATTTACGGGATACAGCTTGCACTATCCAATAAAAAATTTCAATATCAGTACTGTCCACTCCTAGTATTAACTATACCAATAGAATCACACTAAATATACATGTTGGTCTTTTGCGGAAAAACAAGCTAATAGAATATTCATTATTATTTATAGCTAAAATTATTGTTATATCATCAACTTTTATTTAGTCCCACATATCAATCTACCATGGTAATGACTCGCCAAAAAAAACGTAAATTATAACATTGGCGCCAGAACAAATCACGTCAGAATCGCATCGAGTTCTTTTGTTACGACTGCTTTATACATTTGGTGTTCTTTTGTGTTTGTGAGAGACACTTTAGGTACTCTAAAACATGTACTTTTCAAAGCAAACCAGCGTTTTGAAGAAAAACAGTCCCAGACTCACCATCTGGAGATAACATGCATCCCAGAATTTCTACACAACCCAAAATCGGATCATGCATGGACCATCAAGACGAAGAATTGCTCATTACTTTCACATGGCTGCAATTACTAACGTTTTATCACTTTTTCCACAACCTCCTCATCTTGATTCGCCAAAACGATTGTATAGAAATCAATGCAATGATTCAGATTATACAAGACAAACTTTTGCCACAACCTAATCATCTTGAGTTGTTCGGATTGAAAAGTCCAGATATAGATCAAATTCCGACCGTCATGGCACAAAGCATAACTCATTAGGAAATTTTAGTCAAGATGTTCATTATCGGATAGTAAGCTAAAGTTGACATAAGCTTAATACATGCAAATTGAAACCTCAGAGTAAACAGAACGAGAAGAAAAGTGAGATTTGAAACATGAAATTATTTAGAAAATTATCTGCATGGCAATGCGATCACAGTTTGGTCCTATGTTTATCCTTCTTTAAGAGATGATAATGCTGATATTTCAAAGAAAACTGAAGGATCAATAGCAACCAGGTCAAATACGCAGCGAATCTGTCTAAAAGAGATTAAAAAATGAAGCAAGATCAAGGACTTTACCTCTCTGCAGAATTTTCAGATGAAGCGGTCATGGGTAATGGTAATAGACAACTAGAAAAGCTTTTTCTGTGCTGAAGTTGTTCTTCTGCGAAATGGGTGTTGGGGTTTGAGAGCAAATCAAAGACAAAATGATCGTTAAAAAGGGGGTAGAAGAATAAAATAGGGGATGAGAATCTACCAGAGAATCAAAAGGAAAGGCAAACTGATGCGATGCGAAGTTGTTACTCCCTTTTCTCTTTCATTGTTCATTTTAATTGTCAACAGACCATGTGCGAAAAAAACCCCCACAAACTCGGAATATGATTCACTCTTAGATGCTTATACTATTAAAATATTCTTTAAAAAATGATAAAAAAAATTAACTTTCCTGTTTTAGTTATAAAAATTGTTAGAAAATTTTTTAGTATAATTGATCGAAATAAATAACTTACTTATAAAAATTACACAGATATAAATAAATTATTTACGTTATTTCGGTTATTTTTGTAAATAATTTTTTTTTATCATTTTTATAACTTTTAATTGAAAAGTTGATCATTTCTGTAATTTTTCCTCGACTCTTTTTATAACGGTCCAGATTTATTTTTTTCTTTGATAACCAAACAACCAATTTAACTCTAGTTAAGTATATTTTTAAAAACTTAACCCAAACTATTTACAATTATAATTTTCCTCCGAAACATATTATTTTCAAGTACTAATTACAATTTTCCCACACTATTTACAATTTTCTCATACTAATTTATAAACTCTTAAGCCAAAAATGTCTACACTCTTCTCTTAAGTCAGAAAAACTCAAGCAAACTGTGTCGGCGTTGTGGCCACTTAAACCAAGAAAATGCCTCTTGGTCTCGCTCAAGCACAATTTCCAATTTCATTGGTATGTACTTGGGAAGTTGGATTTTTGCTTGTAATTTTTATCTACATTTTTTAGGTCAATTTTTCTACTTTTTACTACTTGCAGTTTGATTGTTAATTGAACCTTTAAATAATTTGATGAATGATAAGGATTCAATAAATCTCATCAAAACTGCATCAGAATATAATCATGGTATCGATCCTTCACTCAAACTTTTTAAGTCCATTAAACATGACATGCAATTCGATTCAAGCGAGCTAGCATATGAATATTATAATGATTATGTTAAAGAAGTAGGTTTAGCATTCAGAATGGCTATGTAACTGCTAGAAAATTTACATGTTTTAAAGAAGGTTATAGAAGCAAAGATAAGCATGCAATCTCAGTGAAGAAGCCAACAAAGAGACAATGATTGATTGTCAAGCTTGTATAGTCATTCTACATCAACAAATTGGAGAATATTGAGTTACTGAATTTCTAGATGAACATAACCTGAAGGCAGCATGTGACCACATGATTGAGGGGCGAGAGGCACTACAAATAGTAATAACAAAGACGGAGCATACTAAAATGCAATGGCCATCAAAGACCACCATATACAAATGTGAGAGACAAACCAAACCATCCCCCACCCACCCACCCACCCAAAAAAAATGGTGAGGCAAGGAACAAATATATTGACATGTTCTCTGAAACATCAAGAAATGAACTTTACATCTCTGATCTCACAGTTGAGCTTCTAAACATCAATATAACAAAATATCGCATCTCTTTAGTGAATATAATAATGTCCAGCTACTATTGAAGTAGCTTATATAAGTAAATAGTGATGCAATATATGGTTTCTACTCGTACGGTGAAAAAATGGTTTCTACTTTGAAGAACTGTAAACAAATTGCATGCTTTATCAATTTCGTAGAATGATCTCATTTGCCAAAGCCAAAACATTTGTCCTTCATTTAAAGATAAATTCATCTTCATGTATGCAATTAATAACTCTGACATGTTTTATTTAGCACCTAAATAAAACTTAATTAATAAGGTTGACATGTTTTATTTAGTACCTGCAAGGAGTGACCAAATGTACATAAATAATGAATAAATTTGATTCATATCAAAGTGCTTAATCATTAGAGCAATAAGTTATTTGGCCAATAATATGTTTAGAATCTTCTTTCATGCCACTTATATTCATATAGATTAATGTATCCCGAAAGAAATACTCATCTTCCAAATCTAGATCATGTTGTAGGATCTTCTATTGATGAAGATGGTTCCCAAATATGTAAATACACTTTATAATAGTTCTTATTATAGTAATTTGTTATTCTTTATTTTATTGTAGGGGCTTCATCTTCTTTAGGGAATGTGAGAAAGGTTTGTGGGCCAACAAGAGGGATTGAGTTGGAGAGGTTAATAAGCTATTTTGAAAAATTACCAATCCATACCCTTCCTCTCGTTGTATCAAATTACAACAAAATAAAATACTGTGCATGGACTTATACAAATTACAAACAACTCCATAAAATATAGTGACTAGATTTATATACTTTTTATATTTCTCTCGATGCACTCTTAGATGCTTATACTATTAAAATATTTTTTAAAAATAACAAAAAAAAGTTAAGTTTTCAGTTGAAATTGTAAAAATTGTTGAATTTTTTTTTGCAAAAATGGCTGAAGTAAATAACTTACTTACAAAAATTCAACAGACATAAATAAGCTGTTTACGTTATTCCGACCACTTTTGTAAATAAAAAATTTTCTGCCGTTTTTATAATTTGAACTGAAAAGTTGGTCGATTCTGCAATTTTTGCTTAACTCTTTTTCAAACGGCACAGATTTGTTTTTCTCATTGATAACCAAACAAGCCATTTGACTCTAGTTAAGTATATTTTTAAAAACTTAACCCAAACTATATAAAATTATAATTTTCCTCTGAAACATATTATTTTCAAGTACTAATTACAATTTTCCCACACTATTTACAATTTTCTCATACTAATTTATGACTCTTAAGCCAAAAATGTCTATTGTAACATGGCAAACTAACCTTACATTTAATTATGTGTTTAATCCTTAATTGTTACATTTAATACGATGATTGTTTGATTTAATGCTTAGAATAAACTAATTAAATACCCTTGCGGAGAAACTTTTCGAGATGCCCTACTCAATGACGTTTTCTTATTGGATTTGGATGCCAAACCCCCAACCTGGCGTGAAATTATGACTCAATTGTGCGTAAATTAAATTTTAAGTAACTGATATTCATTTCTTTTAATAATTAAGCATGAAATTTTGAACTAATAATTATTTATAAACAAGGTATTTGATTTACTTATTGACTGTCCCCGTACATTTTTCATTATATAGTCTTATTAGCAAATTTCTTATTAGTGAGTTGGCTTAATTTTGTCATTAATTCATGGCCCTTTAAAATTAATTCAGTTATTATGACAATGCATTGGTGGTTTCCCTAGTAATCATGCATATAGATGACACGTTATTCTCTAGTTGTCATGTGAGGATACCCATGTCAGCTTCTTTTAGTTAAAACACTATCTCTTCCATGAAATTGGTGGAGTTGATGACTTTCAACATTATCCTCATCTCTAATAACCGTCCACGTTTTCAGATTTCTATGTAATTGAAAACTGGTCGACACCGAAGATTTCCATTCCTTTCTCTGCACTCACTTGCACTAGATAAATTTTTAGAAACTATCTTCTCCTATTAGTCTCTCTCATCCTAGCAGTGGCCATACCATTTTTGGATTGTAATTTTAGATCCAATCTTAATGGGTAAGCCTTAGATTCTTTTCTTAATCCTTTTTGTTCTCGTTTATAGGAATATCTGAATGAAGACTAAAACATCAACTTAGAACAGACATTTAGAATTAGATATTTAGCCAAATATGTGGGATGCTCGTTAATGGCGATTTTATACTTCGATGAATGCTTATATTTCTCATTGAGAACCAGTTGTTTAAAACCTTCGTGGATATATTCTGAAAACAAACGGGAATGAATTTGATTATGTATATAATCAAAGTTTTGACGATTCAAAATTTTGTGATTATAGTTTTCTCCTACATTGAATCTTTAATTGTTAATTTATGGTCATGTGGTTCTGTATGTGTATGGATATGTCAAAGTGAAGTTTAATTTTCGCTTTAAAGAGAGAAAGGGAAAGAATCGGCTAAAAACCAAATGATTATGTTTTATGTTTACAATCTTCAGATTTAAAAGTAATTATGAAGCAGTGATAAGAAAATATATACATGTATATAATTTGTTTATAAGCAGTATGAATAGAAGCTAGACTTTTGTTTTTTTATTTTTTTTAATTTAACATGGATACTTATGATAAAAATTAGAATCTTTAGCCAAAATTCTTTGAGTTGAAATTTTTTTCATTAATCTAATTATATGAGATTTGTTAAAATATTTCAATGTGTAAAACTCAATAATTTTGACACTCTGACCGTTGACAACTCAAGCAATCTCTATTCATTTTATTGTGCTAAAGACGTCAGGTAAGTAGAATTTTACACATACTTAAATGATTGACATACTCTGAAAAGTTATTATGGGTGATTATGTGTCGTGACACTCTTGTTTATTTTCACCTATGTGATGATTTGATTGTGATTGAATTCTTGATTGTACATTATTATGTTATTTATACTTCATATGTATTGTAATGTTAATACGTACAAGCTTACACATTAAGGTTTATTATATGAAAATAAAGAAATAATAATAAAACCTTAAGACACATGGTGTGTGTTTATGCCATGAAAGACGTGACTGAAAAATGGGATGCGGGGGACTGACGGACCCGACAATGGTTAATGGTTGATGTGAATGGATGATCGCTTAGCTTGTCTAGCAATATAATGTGAACGAATGATTGTTTGGTTTGTCCAACGATATAATGTGAATGGATGATACTATAAGGGCCTGATAGTCGAACATGTTCCGTAGACCTGCTGAACTTAAGGAACTCAAAGTTCAGTTGCAGGAACTGTTGGATAAGAAATTTATTCGACCTAGTTTTTCCCCATGGGGTGCTCTAGTTTTATTTGTAAAGAAGAAGGATGGAACAATGCGGTTGTGTATCGACTATCGTAAATTGAACAAGGTGACTATCAAGAATAGGTACCCACTGCCGAGAATTGAAAATTTGTTCAATCACCTTCAAGGTGCAAGTTATTTTTCCAAGATTGATCTGCGTTTTGAGTATCACCAATTGAATGTTAAAGAAGAAGATATTGCCAAAATTGCGTTCCGAACTCGATATGGGCATTATGAATTCCTTGTATTGCCGTTTGTGTTGACGAATGCCCCTGTAGCTTTTATGGATCTTATGAATTGTGTTTTTAAGGAGTACTTGGATCAATTCATCATTGTCTTTATTGATGACATTCTGATTTATTCTCGCTATAAGGAGGAGCATGTACAACATTTTCGGACAGTGCTAGAAACCCTCCGTGAGAAGAAGTTATTCATCAAATTTAAAAAATGTGAGTTTTGGCTGGATAGGGTACATTTTTGGGCACATCATATCCATAGAAGGTATAGCAGTTGATCTCGGCAAGATCGAAGAAATTAAAAGTTGGCCAGCTCCAACTAATATTGGTGAAGTTCGTAGTTTTCTGGGATTCGCGGGCTATTATCGAAGATTTGTAGAGGGGTTTTCAAAAGTTTCCTCATAATTGACTCAGCTAATGAGGAATAATGTGAAATTTAGTGGTCCAAGGAAAGTGGTCCAAGGAGTGTGAAATGAGTTTCCAAAAGTTGAAGGAGCGATTAACAACTGCCTCAGTTTTAACACTTCCCGTATGTAATGAAGGGTTTGTCGTTTACAGTGATGCTTCGAAGAAGGGTCTTGGTTGTGTGCTTATGCAACATGGTAAGGTGATCGCTTATGCCTTAAGACAACTAAAAGATTATGAAAAGAATTACCCTACCCACGATCTTGAGCTCGTAGCTGTTGTGTTTGCGTTGAAAATTTGGAGACACTACCTTTATGGGGTTAGATGTGAAATATTCACTGATCATAAAAGTCTCAAGTATTTCTTCACACAGAATGAGTTGAATATATGAAGCAACGAAGGTGGTTAGAACTTGTCAAAGATTATGATTGTGAAATCAATTATCGCCCGGGCGAGGCTAATATGGTAGCGGATGCTTTGAGTAGAAAGAATTCAGGTTGTATTGCTTGTTTGGAAGTTTTTCAAAAACCTTTTTTAATGTAGATTCAGAGATTTGTATTGGAAATTTTTCCTCGAGAAGATTATGGTTATCTCGCTATTTTGACGGTTTATCCAACTCTTTTTGAAAGAATTAAGACAGTACAATTGGATGATCCACAACTTTTAAAATTTTGAATAGAGGTGGAAGATGGTAAATGTACTGACTTCGTCATCACTACTTATGAAGCTCTTTGTTATGATGTAGATTGGTAGTACCAAACAATGCAGAGTTAAAACGTGAAATTTTTAGTGAAGCACATGACACTCCATACTTAATTCATCCAGGAAGTACGAAGAGGCACTACAAGAAAATGGCCTTTTAGCGACTAAACTTTTAACCACAAAAGTAAATTCATGACTAAAAACCAATTTTAATGACCAAAATTTTATTTTGTCGCCAATTATTTGGTAAGCTTTTACCGACGAATATTTAAATTTGTCAGCAAAAGTCATGTTTTTACCAACCACATTATAATTTGGTCGGTAAAGGTCCATCTTTTGCCGACCAAATAAACTATTCATTGCTAAAGGTCAGAAGAAAACCGTCTCATTCCCCTCATCTATCCTCACCCTGCGCATAGTCCATATCCCTTATCACCCCTCACGACAGAGACCCCTTCGATAGGGCTGCTCCTTCTTATTCACTGTTTGTCGCTGAGCTCTCTTCTTCTTCTTCTTCATCATTATTTGTCGTCGAGTTTTAGTTGAGAAAACCTCTTCCTTCATCTACTTCTTCAACCATTCTTTCTGTAGATTAAACCAATCAATCCTTCATTGTCACCCATTCTTTGCAGAATCGGTTTAAAATCTCATGGCCATATATTGATTGTTCTAATTCTGGTTCCAATTTGGTTTGATATGAGATACATTTAGTCACTTTTTTACATTTACAGAGTAGTAAGGTTGATGCTTTAAATGTCTAAAGAAGTTGATGCAACTGTTATTTGTTTCTGATTTAGCTTCTGGTCTCTGTTGTTTATTTCTAGTTCTTTAACCTCTCTCTTGCGGCTTCTCTATTTGGCCTCTGTATTATATTCTATGTTATTTGTTTCTAGTTCTTTGAGCCTCTCTACTACATGATCAATTGTGAAATAGTAGATATACTAGTAAGAATAGTTTTCATCGTCTTCATTGCTGATATTTATTCAATTTGCAACAGCAACTTTAGTTATAAATCGAAAGACCTCCCAAAAAATAGTAATAACAAAGACTGAGCATAGTAAAAGGCAATGACCATCAAAGACCACCATATGTAAATATGAGAGACAAGCCAAACCATTCCCAAAAAAAATAAAAAATAAAAATGCTGAGGCAAGGAACAAATATAATGACTTGTTCTCTGAAACATCAAGAAATGAACTTTACACCTTTGACCTCACAGTTGAGCTTCTAAACATCAGCATAACAAAATACCCCAGCTCTCTAGTGAATATAATAATGTTCAGCTACTATTGAAGTAGCTTACATAACTAAATAATGATGAAATATATGGTTTCTACTTGTACGGTGAAAAAATGGTTCCTACTTGAAGAACTGTCAACAAATTGCATACTTTATCAATTTCTGCATAAAATTCAACCAGATCATTCTAGAATTTCGTAGGATGACTTCAATTGCCAAAGCCAAAACATGTGTTCTTCATTTAAAGATAGATTCATCTTTATGTACGCAATTAATAAGTTTGGCATGCTTTATTTAGCACCTAAATAAAACTTAATAAGGTTGACATGTTTTATTTAGTACCTACAAGGAGTGATCAAATGTATGCAATTAATGCATAAATTTATTTTATATCAAAGTGCTTAATCATTAGAGTAATGTCATTTGACCAATAATATGTTTAGAATCTTCTTTCATACCACTTATCTTTATATAGATTAATGTCTCTCGGAAGAAATACTTATCTTCCAAATCTAGATCTTGTTGTAGGATCTTCTACTAATAAAGATGGTTCTCAAACATGTATATCTTTGTAATAGTTCTTGTTATAGTGATTTATTATTCTTTATTTTGTTGTAGGGATTCATCTTCTTTAGGAGTGCGAGAAAGGTTTGCGGGACAACAAAAGGGATTGAGTTGGAGAGGTTAATGAGCCATTTTGAAAAATTACCAATCGATACCCCTCATCCCAGTGTTGTTAGACCTTTTGGATAGTGGACCATCCAATTCAACCTTGAGATCGATGCCCTCATATGACAGACTTCAATATGCGGGTTGGTCCAATGTGCCTGAAGAATTACTGACAGTTATAATTGATAGATTGCAGGTAATAATGATATATCTATTTATTGTTATATTTTTTTTATTTTGTGACTGATAGTAAAAGATTATTGCAGGTTTATTTTTATTTTAAATCAACTAGTAATGTTATGATCTATTGGATTAAATTTGAAGCAGCGAATATATACAAGTGATATAAGTATACATTGCATAAAAATTATAAATTTTTTAAAGATCCAATAGTAGCACGACGACATCCTTATATGGGTGTATCAGAGGATGATTGTGATTGGTTATGCGCAGTTTGAGAGATGGAGAAGTTTGGGGTACTTCCCATTATCAAATCTTATATGTGACACTTTGATTATTTGACTAATTATTTCAATCGTAAAACTCATTTATAATAGGCCAACTAAAAAACCAATGCCCAAAACTGTCAAAATCTTCCATACAATCATACTAGAAGGAATGTATTTTTTTCTTGATCATCAATTTTGCCAGGTTAATCAAAATATTATTTTAGTACTCTTACTAATGTTTAGTATATAATAATTAACGACTCGACTTTTGTTGCATTTTGGATAGGATGTTTCAACTATGGTAGCAGTAACTCGAATTAAAATGTTTTACAACATGTAATTCAATACTAAAAAGGTTGGCAAAATGATATCGCTCAAGAAAGATATGTGAATAATCCCTCTAAAATATTCTAATTTATAATCGTGTTAGTTTTACTGTGGGTGTTGGGGTGGTTATCACTTTATATCTTAGCGTGCTACATATTTTTTTGAATATTTTCCGATCGATGCTCATTGTCTAAGGTAATAGTGTTAATTTTTGTGTGTGTGGGGTGGGGGGGAGTATCATTTTGTATCAAATTATGTTAGATGTTTTTTGAATACTTTCTGATTGATGCACATTATCTAAGATGATAGTGTGTGTGTGTGTGGGGGGGGG
>QANY01010149.1:244706-356790 GCA_003255025.1 Datisca glomerata
GGGGGTTATCACTTTCTATATGAGCGTGCTAGATGCTTTTTGAATACTTTATGATTGATGCCCCTTGTCTAATAATATTGTTAGTTTCAGTGTGTGTGGGTGAATGGGGTTTATCACTTTATGTCTGAGCGTGCTAGATGATTTTTGAATATTTTCTGATTGATACTCCTTGTCTGAAGATAATTGTGTTAGTTTTAATCACTTTGAATCAGACTTCGCTGGATGCTTTTTCAATACTTATGATTGATGAATATATTTATCATGCATTTGGCTCATTGTGATGTTACAAGAATGTATGTGTGCTTTACGGGATGAGCATGTCCTTGAGGATGCTACACCTCGCATCGGAGAAGAGATAATTGAAGAAGTACTCGGGCATAATTAAGATCTTGGTCATGAGCCCCACTCACGTCTTCCAACAAAAAGATTCAATTTGAAAATATAGAATTAAAGAAATAAATAAAGTCGATCGAGAGCCAACTACAATGCTTACTCGCTTGGGTTCGTCAAAATGATTTTTCACCTCCTTATGATGACTCAACAGTAGGAACATGAGGTTCAAAATATTTGTTAAATTTTATAGTTGTAACATCAATGTCTGTTTTTTATTTATCTCTTTTGGATACATTTGTCAACCATGTTTTGTAATGAATTATAATTCAGATATTGTTTAATGAAAACTAAAAATTCAGCATTTTTTATTTATATTCTGAAAATGTAAAATTTGTTAGCAAAAAATATTTTGCGACCAAATAAAATTGGTCGCCAAAGAGTTTAGACGACGAAGAGAAATATTGGTGGCAAAAAAATTTTTGTGACAAATTTTTTTTTGGTCTCAAAAGCAACTTTTATTCTCGTCGCTTTCTTCGTCACAAAAGGTCTAACGTGGCGAGTTTCATTTTTCGTCACGAATGATTTTCGCTGGCGAAACTAGGGTGATGAGGTTTGCAATGCACTTATGTTCATCGTGTTAGACCTTTAACGATCAAATTTAGGGGCTTTAGCGACCAAAATATTAGTCGCTAAAGCTCCTATTTCTTGTGTGTGAGTATGGTTATGTTCATCTACAAATTCAATAACTCAACATTTTCTAGTTTGTTGACGTTGAATGATTATATGAGCTTGACAATCAATCATTGTCACTTTGCGTATACAACCTTATTTAAAACATGTAAAATCTCTAGAAGTTACATAGCCATGAACATTGTTCTCGTTAACAAATACTTTGTGAATGCTAAAACCTTCTTCTTTAGCATAATCATTGTAATATTCATATGCTTGCTCATCTTAATCAAATTCCATGCCAAGTTTAATGGACTCAAAAAGTTTGAGTGAAGGATCAAACCATGATTATATTCTAATATAATTTTGGAGAGATTTATTGAATTCTCGTAATTCATCGTGCGAATCTATGATTACAAGTACAAACTAAAATTAGAATCCTATAAACGTCCAATTAAAAATCAAACTGACAGCAGTAAAAATGTAGAAAAAATTGACCTAAAAATGTAGAAAAAATTGACCTAAAAAATCCAACTTTCCAAGTACATACCAGCGAAATAGGAAATTGTATGCTTGAGTGAGACCAAGAGGCCTTTTCTTAGTTTAAGTGGCCACAACGGCAACATAGTTTGCTTGAGTTTCTCTTGCTTAAGAGAAGATTGTTGGCACTTTTTGCTTAAGAGAAGATTGTTGGCACTTTTTGCTTAAGCGTTTATAAATTAGTTTGGGAAAATTGTAGTGTATGAAAATTGTTTAAACTAAAATTTTTATTTTGAAGGGAAGCAAAAAGTCAATTAATTTTTGGGTTAAATTTGAAAAAAAAAATGTGCTTAACTAAAGCTAAATTGGTTGGTTTGCTTATCAACGGGGAACAACAAATCTGAGTCGTTTAAAAAAAGTTATTAGGTGTTAAACATCTAAAGGTGTATTTAGGGAAATTGGGGGAGAGGAGTAATAGAAAGGAGCAAAGTAAAAAAAAAAATCATAATTCTGATTGCAATTTCAGAGAGACCTCATCTCATTGTTTATTAAAGAAGTTATAACTCAACCATTTTAAATTCTAGTGAAAAGAACGAAAAAAATTGTTTAGACATATTTGTAAAGGGCTTATTTTAGATATTTGTCTTTACAAAACTAAAGAATAGAAAGAGTGAAAAGTAACTGAGCTGAACCAGTTGATCGTATTTTAGTAATTCAAATGTGTGTCCTATAGTTGTTTACATTATTTCTATTTATAGGCTCATTCGTTAACAGTTTACAAAAGAGTTACTACAACCGAATTTAGCAGATAATTGGAGATAAGAATTAAGAGGCAGTTGTGACAACTGATTTGACTAAATCTCCAATAGCCTATTTCATCGGGTGGTCAAAATATTCAATTCGTCTCGGTCTATTGGAATGCCATGTGCTTCTTCTCGATTTCTTCAATTTGCCCACCTTTTTACTTGGACAACAACTCAACGATGTACAAATCTAACATTCTTAATTCTGTCATGAAGTCACACTTGTAATGATGGAGAGGGTCTATCTCGAATGCTCGGAAAATTTTTTCATGTTGGGATTGATCCTGGCCTGGATTTGGCCAGGACAATCTTGACCATTAGTTTTATTTCTCCCCTCTTTTCTTCACAACTGTCTCAACCGGTAATCAAACATCATCTCCATCAGTTTTTTCTCTCTCTTCTTTCTTCGAACAAAACATGAGCTCCCTTATTTCTTTTCCATTGTTCCTCATCCTCTCTTCAACCAAAAACTTAGGTAACGCGATCTATAACTCAGGCAATTAGCTTCCCTCGGTGCTAGCTCTTAGCAAGGTCCTAACCGTTACAACTCTTAGCAAGGTCACGTACACAATGATTAGCTTCCCTCGGTGACGTTGACCGAGCTCTCTTCTCCAACCTAGACTATAAAAACTTTTCTCGTTATTTAGGATTTTGGTATGATAAGTTCACGAATCCTTCAAGTTCAACGAGGCATGATCGAGCTTTCTTATTCAGCCCTAGATCATTTTCTTCCTCTTGTTGGAGAAGTTTTTGGATTTGAATGTTCCTGGAGGAATTGAGTATTTTTAGGACCTCTTTTGTTAAGATTTGAAGAGGGAGATGTTTTATGCTAGTACTTCAACTGAAAAACGTCAATTGGATACCTAGATTTTGCTCATTCTTTTCCTAATTCAAGAGTTCTTTGTCATTTTGCTGGATTTTTGTTTCTGTTTAGTTATGGGGGAAAATTATTGATTTTTTTTGTTTCCATGCTCTGTCATTTTGGCTGTTTATTTTGTTTCTGATTTATTTGTATTATGTATGCTCCTTACTTAATTTATAATGAATTATAAAATTTTCTAGATAGTTTACTCACTTTAAATGATCTGATCGTTAGGTTAAAATTTCAGTCATCATGGTAAGAAAACAGGATAAATTTTGGGAATATGGATTATGCTTGTGGCATTTCTAAAATGATTTTTATTGTAATTGATGTGCTTTTCTTTTCATTATATTTTGGTATCCTAATCTATATTTGTAAGTTCTTTATCCAAATTTATGCTAAATTTTTCAAAAGAACATTTAAGACATGTTTAGAGACTGAATTTCACCATATTATACCTACCGAAGAATATTCCATAATTTGTGTCGTCCGCGAATTAACTATCTATGTTGTTTTTAAAAAGGGTATGCCAACATCTGTTTTCTTTTAGTTCTTCTTAATCTGCTATCAAGCAAGAGAGATAGCTAGAGAATGAAGATGTGTGTGTGTGTGAGAGAGAGAGAGAGAGAGAGAGAGAGAGAGAGAGAAAGCTTTATGGGGTTGTGGTAGGGCTGTAAAGACAATGAATAGAAAAATATCTTATTGGGTCCTTCTACAATGAAAGGAGTTTTATATTTGTAGTTTGTCTAGAACATATTTTTTGTGTCTTGTGCCTTTTCAACTTATTGGTTGGGCTAGAGAGTATTGTCATGGCTTGTATTATAGTTGAATAGTTCTATGTGAGTGTTGTGAGTTCAATGGGCTGAACATATTATTATTTTCACATATATTATTGATCACACAAAGGTGGTCTGCTTGCGGTTTTCATTCTTCTATTATTTCTCATTTACATTCTCAATAAGTGGTTATTTTAAATAAACTCGACATAATTTATCTACAACCAGAAGCATACTGCTTTAATGTTTTCTCATGAAAATGGTAATTTATAAAGGTGCAGTGATTTGTTGGGCCTAGTTGGTCGGGCGGACATGTATTGAGTTCCCAAAACTTACTTTGTCATAAGGTTAATTGCTCATATCGAAATGAATATCTTCTTAGTTGGACATTTCATACTTTACATATTTCTTACACTAGAATATAAGAAAATGTGAATGGATCTTCATCTTTGTTATACCGAAATTCTAATATGATTATGAATTTTTTACCAGATAGATGCCATGCATATTTTTTTTGCCAACTATGTAGAGATCATGCTATGGATGTTCTTAGTTGGATATGTTTTGTTTAGCTAGTTTTGTTAAGTTTATTTATTTTGTATAGCAACCTTGTTGTGATCGCTTAGTTGATATATGTAGATCATGATGAATATATCTATGATGACTATAGTTTTATAAGACAGTAAAATATATGGTTGTAGAATGGTTTGGTATACTAGTCAGGTTTTCTTTGTATATGAACGATTTAGGTATTCCAGTGACATTTTTGTGTAATGCTTCTTTATTTCATTGTTTATGCTTTGGCAAAAGGGTTGGATTATGTTCATGTCTTAATGTTGTGGGTTTTCCTTGTGAAATAAGATTAATATTTTGTTATAGTTATAATAGATTTAATTGAGAACATAACATTGGTTTGAAGTTGGATTTTCACCCAGTTATAAAAGTCTCCTTATTTTTCTACAGTGAAACCTCTTGATTATTGGTTATCAATAGGGAAGACTTGTCGGCATTGCCAAAGTTGGTAATCATTTACTTCTGAAATGTGAACTCGTATAAGAATTTCTATTTAAACATCATTAGATTGAATTGAGTTTACTTAATCAAATGAAACTTGCTATGTTGTAGACTAGTTTTTCATTTTTTTGCCTATTTCATGTTTCTATACGGAATATTGTAGTTGAAAGGAGGTATTATTTGAGGTTGCTTTCTTTCATGGAAACTATGTTATTTCACGTGTATGTTTGTTATTAGATAAATATGATTGTACATATTATCCTTCAAGCAATCAAATAAAAAGAAAAGTCCAACTTTAGAGAAAGATAACTACATGATCAACATCATTGTTTTGTATGATTGTAGAGATTTTCACATTTATAGAATTTTTAACTAGCTTACCTACGTGGTGAAAATTTACCAATCTGATTATTTTAACATGATAAATTATAAAAAAACTTGGAGAATAGCATGTTGCAATTAGATCAACTAAGTTTCTTACATTCTTTAAATTCATACATAATCATATTTTTCTTGAAATCTTGCGTCCATTTTCGCAAGCCATCGACAATCACATCATGTTTATCATTTATTAATATTGTTGACATATGTCACTTCCAATTAATTCTTCATCTAAAATAGTCATTGCATAAACTTGATTAATAACATAATAGGGGCAGATGTATACAAGAACACAATATTTGTATGCCAATTTAACATTCTTACTAGATGATGTCCAATCCATTATAAATTAGTATCAGGGATAATCATGATAAAAAAACATAGTAACATACATTTCAGATGGCTAACACAAATGTCAACGTCAATAAGGAACACAAAGGTTTCTTTGTACACTTGTAAGTAATTAATGAGATCATCAATTTAATGTTACATATTTTCATATAAATTGTTGCAATGTTAATGTGGTTGTTTAAAACTAAAATAGTGCAAAAGAATGTGCTAAAATGAGGGCGGCAGATGAAAAGATTAGTAGTCACGAAGTAAGTATGTTTAAATAAACATTACATTATAACATAAAATTGATAAATTTTGATTGTAATTTAAGTGAGTTTCTGATATGTAGTCACAAAAAGATCTAGTTTTAAAGTGGAAAAGTATGACGAAGTAAGCCAAACTCAATTATTTGAAGGAAAATAAAATCCATGTCATTGAAAGTGGAGCAGAAAAACCTGGTCCTAGTCATCTAAGAAGGCCTTCCTTTAAATGGAAGTTGCTCACACGTTGTACACTCAAGAAATTTGTTAATCTTGTTGAAAATTTCAATGAGGGGAAGAGGTGAGCAGTCGTGGAGATGGGATTTAGAGGGTTGTTGGATATTAAATGCCACAAGCTAAAGTGGAACTTCTTGTAGCAACTATTAGGTTGCTTCGATCTAGCCACCTGCACGTTGAATGTCTAGGGGTCGACATTCAAAGTCACTGCAAATGATGTGACTTCTATGTTGGGCATCTTTGATGGTGGGTAAGAGATCAAATTCGATGGTGATGTCAATGAGATAAAAGATCTAAAGGTGAATTGGGTGAACGCCAAAGGTGATATTTCAGTGAACGCCTTGTCAAAATTCTTGATTGAGGAGCCCGACAATGACTACTAGAGGCAAGCCTTTATGATGTACACTATCGAGATTTTTTATCTCCTCGATCAAAACCAATTGTCAGTCATTCATGGTTGCACGTTGTGAAGTCACCCGCGACCATTCAACAGAATAATTGCGCTTCTGCTTGTTTTAAAGTTTTTTATCAAAACAACCACCACCATAGCATTACTTGATGCTTGTTATTTATTCAAGTAATATATTTAGTTTATTAGGGTTCATTGGTATTACTTCACATTATATACTAATAAGTTCATTTTAATGCATCTGTTTTATCTGGAGAAGTTAGCATGTGCTGCCAACTATGTTGACTTGAACCAGCCTTCACCGTTAAAGGGAGGAGAAGCTCGGCCTAAAAGTTATGCGGTAAGCATTTAAGGATTTTGTAAATTTGGTTGGTTATATTACCATTGATTATTTATTACTAATTCACATATATTTGTATTATGTAGATCGATACAACCGTGTAAGGCGTTCCGAGTGACTGTGAGCGTAAGCTCATTATGTGTAGATCTACCTGAAGAGCAAGCCATCGGCCTAGGTGCTTTAAGTGTACAAGCGATCGATTTTCAGGCGGAGTCCAGCTCCATGAGGGCGGGTCTTCAGGCGAAGTCCAGCTCCATGAGGGCGGATATTTCACAATTAATGGAGGTGCAGAGAAAGATGATGGCTGTCCAAGAGAATATGTGCACAACATTTGCTAGTCTTTTGGAACGGGACACTGGTAAGTCTCGAGTCCAATACGATGAGCCACGCGTCACCCCGACTCAAGGTGAAGAACAAGGAGGTTTTGATGAGGATATGAGTCCCTCCTGCAAAGAAGTGCTACCGGTCTCTTCATCACCTTAATATAAAGGTGATAATGATCAAAGGTGCATCCAGCTGGATGCTTCAGGCAATGTATTCACTGACCTGCTATTGGTTAGGAAACCATCTATGACTGGAATAGCTAAAGGAGCTTGAAAGGTATTATTCTGTTTATTCGTATTTCATCTTTTCTATATATATAACATGTATAATCTAACACCTTACTTGGGGTTGTGTTTTGGTAGTGCGAACAAGTCTTGTTCGAGTTTACCGAAAGTCAATTCCCGATGAAGTTGCGTACTCGGGAGGGGAGATATGGCCATCTACTCAGTTCACCCTATTTGAAGGGTAAAGTGATCACTAAACGCAACAAGAAGGTATTTAAAGTGGGTCCGTACATGTTGCAGGACCCACTAGAAGTAAAAGATGAATGTTTAGTGGAGTATATTTTTGAGAAAAGATTAGAGGATAGGTAGTAGTCACACTAATCTAACAAAATTTGACACACCATCACTACCAAATTTTGATTAAGTTTGTCTTTTATTTGTCTTTTGCAGTGAGGTTCTCGTTAGACATTCTAGCCTCCATGCTAAATGGAGAGATCTAAAGACTCTCAATCCAGAAAATTGGCTTGGCTCAAACCTTATAGACTTGTTTGTCAGCATTTTGACCTTGGAGGCTCGTCATGCATCGATGAGCTATCGGTTCTGGTTTCTTCCCACATTTTTTGTTGTGAGTATCGACTACTCAATATCATCCTTATTTTAGGTTTATATGTATGTCGTGTATCATGTTTTTTTTGTTCCACTGTAGAGTCAATGTGTTTAAAAACTAGTAGAGCTTCCTAATTTTATAAGAAAACACAAGATCGTGGATAAATACGCGCCAACGCTTGAGCTAGAAATGACGGTAGACAAATTTAATATAGTTAAGATATTAAATGTTGACTTTGTATGATTATGTAAATGTATTATGTAATCTAGATCTATATTCTGGTACACGATGGTCGAGATCATTGGTTTTTGGCCAAGATCTCCATCATGGATGAGGAAGTCACTGTATGGGACACCTTGCCAGATGGCCAACTTAACGCGGGACATATTGAAAAGGTAAAAAATATTGTATGTCCCTCATCATGACTTGTAATTTATCTTATAGCATGTGTGATTTTGACATTAATTACCTTTTCATATTTTGTGAATAAAATTATAGTTTGAAGGTATGGACTTGATATTTGGGCCTAAGCTCATAGATTTGTTGTCCCCGCCAACAACATTCTCTTCGTTCAAAATTTTAAGACCGCCCCAAATGGTCACCCAATCAAATGGATAAGTTCATTGATCATTAATTTGATTAAGCTTCCTTCACCCTTTAATGATGCACTTATTATTGTGTTTGTAGGAGTGATTGTGGTGTGTGGATCTTGAGATATATGGATGACATCAGGGCATGAATTGTTGTCGACTATCGTTCCCAGGTAATTTGTAAGATATTGTTTACATTTTGTTAAACTTGAGAGCTTTGTTTTTATTTGTTATAGTTTCAAGTTCTTTTAGTTCTATAATTGGGAATTTTTTTATTGTTTTGGATTTGCTCATTTGTGGTTGTCATTACTGGTTATTTGTTAGGGTTCCTTTTAGTTATGTAATTGTGGCTATCAGTATTGAATTTGTTGAGGTATATGATAGTTTTGGTGAATATTCAAGCCTTAGAGCATCTCATTTTCTATTTTGTTTTAGTTGGGAACTTTTAGTTTGTAATTGAGATTTTTCTAATTGCTGTGGATTTGCTTATTTGTGGTTGCTATTATTAAATTTGTTGAGGAGTATGATAGTTTGGTGAATGTTACAGCTCTGTTTTCTATTTTGTTTTAGTTTGGAGTGACACTTCTTTTAGTTATGTAATTAGGAATTTTATGATTGTTCTGGATTTACTCATTTATGGTTGTTGATGTTGAATATGTTGAGGTTTATGATAGTTTGTTGAATAGTGAGAATATATTTACAGGAGTATAAATTTCATGATCTTCAGTGTAACATTTTGTTGAAGATCGTCAACCATCCTTCGAACATCTCGTATGATATGTTACATGATAGCGTTGGTCGATTTTATACTACGAACTCATCTGTCTCGGAGACGCGGCTACCACTGAAGACGAGTCCTACTTTAAAGAAAAGGCTTGAGGAAAGGAAAAAAAATGAATGGATAGATAATATTGTACATTATTGTGTCCTACATTTTGATGTTCTTGTTCAGACACTTGCCCATTTGCCATTTCTGAGAAATTTGGTGAGCTAGAGGTTATTCAAAAAGGCAATAACGACGGTGCAATAAATTTTGAAAAGGGATATCTTTGTGCGGTTTGAAATTTATTGCCTCATCCTTACTGTCTTCTTCAATAACCTCTAGCTCATTGAATTTCTCATAAATGGAAAATGGGCTAGTGTTTGAACAAGAACATAAAAAAATAGGACACAATAAATAGACCTGTCTCGGCCGAGCATCCTACCAAGTAGACATTATTGTGTCATCTTTTGTATATGATTATTGTGTATAGTGAAGATAAATAAATTTTTACATGTAAGTTATTGTGTACAAGGATGATAAACATATTTTGTATATTATTGTGAACAAACCTGCTTGTTTATAACAATATACAATAATTCTGTAAAATCTATTAACATTCTAAAATAACTATGAAAGCAAGTTAATACCAAAACCTACATCTGGGTTATGCACGTTTGATTGGGCATTTCGTTCAAGATGCCATGCACAAATGTGATGATTGCAATTGGGGATGACTGTCTTGATTACTTTACGCATTGCCTTATCGCCATCTGTAATGACCGATTGAGGCATTTTGTTTTTCACGGCATCCAAGAAAGTCCTCAACACCCATTGATAGGTTTCCATAGTCTCATCAACCAATAATGCGCAACCAAATATTGTGGTCTTGTAGTGATTGTTCACGCCAAGGAAAATCACGAGTGGTTTCTTGTATGCATTCACCCTATAGGTCATATCAAACGCCAATGCATCACTAAAATAGTGATAGTCAACTTGGCACATAAAGTCTGCCCAGAACAACTTCGCTAGACGATTATCCATGTCAATGTTGTATTTGCAATACATATCTAGATCTATCTCCAATTTTGTAGTAAAAAAGCAATAGGTGCTTTTGAATCAGTTTCGATTACCTTCACTTTTCGCTGCTTCTCCATCTTATTGTAGAGATCCATCCGTAAGAACCCCACATTTTTGTAACCACCTGATTGGTCGACCATGTAATCAAACACTTGGCTTAGCCTTACACCAACATTGTACGCTCCTATTGCCTGAGCTATGTCTACTTCATTCACTGCTCTATTGGATCGAAGAAAGGGCACGTCCTGTGATAAGGAGGTGGGATGGTTGTGCTTAGCGTCAAAATCTTTAACAACCCAATTTTCATCTTCTTATCCAAGTTCACCCTAAAATAAGAATGACAATCCACCCTTGTCAAGCCTCTTGGTTCTCGCTTGGGGTCCTCTCTACCCATATAGTTTTTCTCCCAAATTTCTTCTTTTGAGCAAACCCATCTCCGTAGCATAGTTTCTTCCTCTCTGTTCTTGCGTCTATCATCTTTTTGTACAGTGAACACAATATCGACTGCGTATGTATTGTATAAATGTTATGTCTCTTGTAACGTATAAAAATTTTCACCAATAACATCCTTATTTCATAAGTTTGCTAATGTGGATGAACCCAGTCGTGTACTTGTCTCACCCGGGTTTATGGATACTTCATGATGACTCATCTTTGAAGATGCTTAATCTTAAAAAAGTTTATAGAAAACTAAACATCAGGATTTTGGGTCATGCTTAATATTAAAAAAAATTAAAGAAAACTAAACAAACGTTACCTTTTTGGTGTAGCCGATCACTTAGTTGGAGATGAAAGTTGGATAATCCTAACAAAGAAAATAAAGGAGCAAGTAAGTGTATTTGAAGTTTAGAGCACTTGAAATTAGTGAGAATGTGTTTAGTTGAGTGAATATATGATTTTTAAGGATGGTTTACGAAGAGTAATTACCCCTAATAATTGCAAAACCACCAGACACCACAAACCAATAATTTGGTGAAACTAGACAATTAGGACCCAAACACTACTTTGGTAGTCCTAATTGCCTATAGGTCATATGAATCTCTTGTAATAACAGGCGTTTAGGCCCTGCTGATGGCGATTCGCCAGTCATGAATGGCCTTTGGGCCCCAAACGGCTTCGTATCAAGCATTTGGGGCGCGATCATCAAGCCCCAAACGCCATTCATGACCGGCGATTCGCCCGTCGTGAATGGCGCTTGGGGACTGTTGATGGCGTTCAGGCCCCAAATGCCTATGTATCAAGCGTTCGGAGACTGTTGATGGCGTTTGGTCCCCAAACGCCTTTTGTCAAGCGTTTGGTTTCAATACTCCATATTATGCATAAAAAACTGGATGGAAAATTTATTTTTTATTTGTCACCAATAAAATGTTTGGATAGATTAATAGTTTGTAAAAGTGAGATGAGCCATAACATAAAGGGTAAATCTACTCTACGTAGAATCTAATTGGATAGATTGCCGGTTTGTAAATGTTTTCCTTAGAATTCAGTTTCAATTTTAACCAACGATTTGACAGAACCTCCCCATAAATATTAGATAACTCACAATATTAATTGCATATTTATATCCATAATAAGTCAAACACCTGTCATGCAATGTCATACAACTTTGACAAATTTAGAATCCAATCCAAACAAACTTAGAATCTAAAAAAAACTTAAAATCCAAACAAACATAAATCCACCATATTAATATCCACAAAAAGTTCATATCAACTTTGGCAAAACATCATGGTGCAACTTTTCTGGTTTTCGACAAAGCATCACATTCTTGTTCCGATTCAGTATCCTCATTGATGTCGTCGTCATGGTCGTCTTCATCATCATTAACTGAATCTTCACCATTGTCATCATCTTCATTAAATTCATCATCATTACTCCCATGCCTACTTTCTTGAGTTTCATACATGCGCAGACGTCTTTGCAACTTCACCTACAAGCGTACATATTCATTATATTTTGATTTCAAACTAAAAAATAAATAGAGAAAGATCGTAAGTTTACAATTCTCTTATCCTTTTTTTCATTGATGCTTTGGCCTTTATCATCGCCTCACGTGCACTCAAAATTTTCTCGAATAACAGCTTGTTCAGACCGTTAATCTTGCGCAACATGCCTGCCGCGCATGCCGCCGGCATCTGCATGATTTGATTTGTGCGTTAATATGATATTGAATGACTAAATAATAAATATTAACATCATAACTCACCTAATTGACTTTAGCAGATGGAAGACCCTAGACTGGAACATCATTTGGAATGTCAACCAACTCACCACCACCATATGAGAGTGGTAATTGAATCTGCCACGATAGTAATGAAATGTCAACCACTCTTATTTCATCAACGGTCGCTCTAGCTGACCCCGATGCTCCTGGTACTGCTGTGGGTGTTGCCGTTACTGGTGCTACTGCCTATACATAGTAGATTACAAAATTAAATTGTATAACAAAAAGAGTAATCTTCTATATTTAAAAATCACTTAGAGATGTTTAGCACCTACAAAGATGAAGATGCCCCATCATAGTTGTAAGATAACCACTTTTTCTGGAATTCATCATAAGTATCTTCGCTATCGCCATCTACATCAATGATAAAGTGTATCGCTCTAAAACCTCCAAGACCACCAGACATATCCTCTCCGGTGAATGGTTGATTAGATAACATTGAATTTGGGGGTCTATATGGGATGTACGGCACCTCGGTTACCATACTCGGCTATGAGACGCGATCACCCAAGTACAATGCTATTCCAGCAAGTCCTTGCAGCAAGATTCTCATGGTGGTAGGAGGTATATTGTCGATGTAATAGTCAAGCAAGTTTGTACATTGTCCCCAAGGGTACCAATTGATCTACAAGTTAAAAAACAATTAGTTTATCAATAAAAAATTATTAATACTCAGGAGGGAATATAAGAATTGATATAATAAAACGCATACCTCATTGGGACTCACGTATCGAAATTTAACACGAAATTCTTTTAGGCAATGACCAACATCCCTTGTTCCTGACTCAATGTCTATCCAACGTGCTGCCCTTAGGAACGTGTTAGGACAATCCAATGGTCTGCTCAGTGACAAACACAGAAAGTACTCATAAGCCCATACCTCTCACGCTCTCTAAAAACCCCCTGTCCCTACACTTTTTCCATGACATAAAGAGTCCATATTTCAATACAATATGGACAATGCCGAACCACCCCAATTATACTCCTATATCTCATCTATTTTCTGTAGGCTTGGGAGGAAGTACAAATAAATTTTATTGCTCTTCTCGTAAAAAATTGTACTACCCAAGAGCACCAAAGGAAAGTCTGTCGTCAAAATGTCTTCTTGCTTAAGAGTAGTACACTCGTACCTAGCATAATTGTCAAATATCCATTGATAACTAACTTTCTTTCTCCAACCTCTGACAACGGTTTGCCAACTAGCTTTGGCAAAGCCTTCTTGTTATTGTAGAGTTCCAAATCATAATCTAGCTGTTGACAGTCGACTTTCAGGCCAGTTATCGTAGCAAAGTCTAATTGGGTCATTATCATTTCACCCACTTCATCTATATGAAAGGTATGGGTTGTATCCCACCATTTCTCGGCCAGACCTTTCAATAGGTCACGATCCATCTACCCCTTTTTCAATATACTTATAAAATAACTAAACCCGAAGGCATCGACATTCCTTCTCACATTTTCAGGAAGCCTACTATACCATCGAGCTACTAGTGTAGTGTTCCCAAAACCACAAATACAAAGATCATAGTTCAACCTAAGAAATCACACTGTAAGTATGACTCATGAAAAAAGTGTGTGGAGAAAAATGTACTATAATCCCTATTGTGACATGTCATCGAACACCTTATGGGCAATAAAGATACACTATAATTTTTCATCCAAAACATATACGGCTACAAATAATCATACATTTCTAGATGCATCACATAAAAACACTTAGTTTTCAAAATAATTCAAGTATCTATTTGGTGTTTTAACAATATAACACATAACAACCAAATTTTTTGTTAAAGAAACTTACATTTTATCCTAGAATGGGATATAGCATTTCATCAAATATGTTACGGGTATTCATATAAATATAATATTTACCTCAATATGGCATTTTATCAAATACCTTAATTCATTATGAAAAAAATACACCATGTAATTCATTATGACATTTCGTCGAACACTTTACGAGCACTCACGAAAATACTATTGTTTTCCATCCAAGACATATATTTCTACCATCACCATACATTTCTATAATCATCACATAAAAAAACACCCAATTTACAAAACGAATCAAGTATATATTAGGTGTTTTAACAATATAACACATAAAATTCAAAATTTTTGAAGAAAAACTTACATCTTGGTTCTTTGGGTGAGATATATGCTCCGTTGGAGCAGTATGAAGAATAGGGATACTAAGATTTCAATTCTTTGGACGAAATCTTTTCACCCCATAACGGGTGGCACCGTACGGCCCTTTCAAGTTGCTCGAGGTTAAACTTCGTTGCGTCGTTACACTCAATGTTCCCTTTAGAACTTTATGCTTTCCTCTAGCCATTATTGGTGAAAAATACAATATTAGAAGGATATGAGGTTTAGGGTCACACGTTGGAGGGATTTGGCTCAGGTTTGGCGCGGGTTTTGACTTGTGTATTGCAAGGGATGTGTTTAATGAGAGATTGCGGGTTCGACTCGTGTGTTGCAACGGATTTAGATTGGTTTTGATGGATTTTGGGATATGAAGAGAGAGATGAAGATGGAGATGAAGAACAAGGAGAATAGGGGTTCAGTGAAGAGAAACGAAGAGTTGAGAGAGAGGGGGAAATGGTGAGTATCGAATTTTTAAGAATAAGAGGGAAGGGGTCTTTTAATGTTGGGGTTAACTTTGATAAGAAATACGGTTAGATTTGAAAATTAATTTTATAGGGGTAAATTAATTAAACATAAAAGGTTATTTTCCAAAAATTATGGGGTTATTATTATAAATAAAAAGGTTAAATTTCAAACTTTTAGCGGATATGCTCGATTTAATAGTAGAATCTGACCTTAAGGATTATACGTGTTCGTCAAACTAATCAATAGGATTTACCGACCATCATAACATCACGGCATATAATTATATTTGCTGAAAACCTGTCTCGCTCGATACTTGTCACAAAAGCACAACAATATTATCAATAACAACGTTTATCAAGTTTATGATTAAGTGTTTAATTTTTTTTGAGAATCCTTAATTAATCCAATCTAATTTCACATAGTAAGTGAGCATCGCGAATGTTTACATTGAAATAACAAGTTTTTTCTATTTCTATTAATGATTTTTCTGGTGTACAGTAAATAATTACAAAAATATCAATTTTATGGAAAATTGGGAAGAATGGCGATTAGAGCCATATAAATAGCAATTAGAAACAAAAAAGTGGTGATTAGGAGGGAGACTAATGATATCCTATTTGTACATGGCGTTTGGGGACAAAAATAGGCGATTGGAGGAAAAACTAGCGTTTGGCTTTGACGATGCGATTAGCACCTTCAAGATGGCGTTTAGGGGCTAAAATTAGGCGATTCGCCTATTGGGTATGACGATTGGATTTTTGGTGTTCACCAAATATGTAGTGGTGTACAACAAATTCTTTAGGGGTTCACCAAAATTTAAAAAAAATTATGAAACCTAGTATGTAATTGATGAAACCCAATACGTATTTGGTGAACCCCTCTAAGAATTATTATTTTGTACGTATTTAGTAACCCCACTACGTAATTGGTGAACCCAACTACGCATTTGGTGAACCCCCTTATGTATTTGGTGAACTCATCCAAGAATTATTATTGTGTACGTATTTGGTGAATCCCAGTACGTAATTGGTGAACCCTAATATGTATTTGGTGAACCCCTCCAAGAATTATTATTTTGTACTTATTGGTGAACCTCATTATGTAATTGGTGAAGCGCACTACATAATTGGTGAATTCCAGTACGTAATTGGTGAACTCAATACGTATTTGGTAAACCCTTCCAAGAATTATTATTTTGTACGTAATTGGTGAACTCAAGTACGTAATTGATGAACCCAAGTACGTATTTATTGAACCCCTCCAAGAATTATTATTTTGTACATAATTGGTGAACCCCTCCAAGAATTTTTTTCTGGACGTATTTGGTGAACCTCATAACATAATTGGTGAGCCCCACTATGTAATTGATGAATCTCAGTACGTATTTGGCGAACCCTTGTATGTAATTGTTGAACCCCAATACATATTTGGTGAACCCCTCCAAGAATTATTATTTTGTACGTAATTGGTGAACCCTAGTACGTATTTGGTGAACCCCTCCAAGAATTATTATTTTATACGTATTTGATGAACTCTAGTACGTAATTGGTGAACCCCAATATATATTGGGTGAACCACTCAAAAAATTATTATTTTGTAAGTATTTGGTAAACCACACTACGTATTTGGTGAATAGAGTACGTACTTATTGAACCCCTCCAAGAATTATTATTTTGTACGTCATTGGTGAACCCTAGTATATATTTGGTGAACCCCTCTAAGACCTTCTTGCCACAAAAAAGGTGCGCGACCAAAAAAAGTTTCATTGCAAAAACCTTTTGTAATAGTAATTAATATCACCTGTAATAGCAATTAATATCATCAAAAAATTTATCAAACCTGATATTTTTCTAAGAAATACATATATATATATATCATTAGTATAGTAGTTCATTATAAAATCTCTGAATTATAATTCATTACAGAATTTGGTTCATAAATGTATCTAAAGAAAAATAAAGAAGGAAGCTAGTAAAGTTTGATGTTCCAACTACAAAACTTACAAATATTCTATAGCTCATGTTTTTGTTGTTAATTCATCGTCAGGAGATGGGAAAGCGTTTTGACGAGCCCAAGCAAGTAAGCATTGTAGTTGGCTCTCCATCGACTTGATTTGTTCATTTAATTCTATATTTTCAACTCCAACTCAACTCTTTTTCTTGGAATATGTCGGTGGGGTTCCATGTCCTAGACCTTTATTTCACCCCGGAACTTCTTCAACTATCTCTTATTCAGAGCGAGGTGTGACATCCTCAGTGATAGAATTATCTCGTAAAGTACACATGCATTCCTGTGTAACATCACAATGAGCCAAGCATTAAATTAAAACTAATACTATTATCTTTACACAAAGGAACATCAATCATAAAGTATTCAAACATCCTCATCAAGCACGCTCAAGGACAAAGTGATAAGCCCCCTCACACACACATACATTGAAACTAACACCATTATCTTTAAACAAGGAGCATCGATTCAGAAAATATTTAAAAATCATCTAACACGCTCAGATACAAAGTGACAACCCCCTCCCCCACACACACATTGAAACTAACACTATTGTCATGACAAGGAGCATCAATTCAGAAAATATTCAAAAATCATCTAACACGCTCAGATATAAAGTGATAACCCCCCAACCCGCCACACACACACACACTCGAACACACGCTGAAACTAACATTATTATCAAGATAGGATATCAATTCATAAAATATTCAAAAATTAAAACTAACATTATTATCTTTAGACAAGGAGCATCAATCAGAAAATATTCAAACATCATCATCAAGCATACTCAGATACAAATTGATAACCTCACACACACACACACATTGAAACTAACACCATTATCTTTAAACAAGGAGCATCAATTCAGAAAATATTAAAAAATCATCGAACGCGCTCATATACAAAGTGATAACCCCCCACCCCCACACACATTGAAACTAATACTATTATCAAGACAAGGAGCATCAATTCAGAAAATATTCAAAAATCATCTAACATGCTTAGATACAAAGTGATAACCCCCCATCCATACACACACACACACACACACACACACACACACACTGAAACTAACACTATTATAAAGACAAAGTGCATCAATTCAGAAAATATTCAAAAAGCATCTAACACGCTCAAATACAAAGTAATAACCCCCCACACCCACCCACACATTGAAATTAACACTATTATCAAGACAAGGAGTATCAACTGAGAAAATATTCAAATTTCAGCTAACACGCTCAGATACAAAGTGATAAGCCCACCCCACCACCGACACCCACACCCACTCACATTGAAACTAACACTATTATCAAGACAAAAAGCATCAATTCAGAAAATATTGAAAAAGCATCTAACACACTCTGATACAAAGTGATAACCCCCCTCCCACACACACACCCACTCACATATTGAAACTAACACTATTATTAAGACAAGGAGCATAAATTCAGAAAATATTCAAAAATCATCTAGCACGCTCAGATACAAAGTGATAACACCCCCCACCCACACACACACACATTGTAACTAACATTATTATCAAGACAAGGAGAATCAATTCAGAAAATATTCAAAAGTCATCTAACACGCTCAGAATCAAAGTGATAACCCCCTACACACACACACACACACTAACACACATTGAAACCAACACTAAATCAAGACAAGAAGCATCAATTTAGATAATATTCAAAAATCATCTAACACGCTCAGATACAAAGTGATAGCCCCTCCCACACCCATACACACATTGAAACTAACACTATTATTAAGACAAGGAGCATCAATTTAGAAAATATTCAAAAATCAACTAACACGCTCAGTTACAAAGTGATAAGCCCCCCTACACCCACATTATCTTTAGACAATGAGCATCAATTCAAAATATTTAAGAAGGGTTACTCACATATCTTTCGTGAGCCGTATCATTCTGCCAACCTTTTACTGCACAGAAATACGTGCTGTAAAATATTTCAATTCGAGTAGGCGCTACCCTAGTTGAAATTTCCTATCCAAAAAGCAACAAAAGTTGAGTCATTAATTATTATATACTAAACATTATTACGAGTACTAAAGAAATATTTTGATTCACCTGATGAAATCAATGATGAAGAAAGAATACATTCCCTCCATTATGATTGTATGGAAGGTTTTGACAATTTTGAGAATTGGCTTTTGAGTGTTCCTATAATGAATAAGTTTTATGATTGAAATAATTGGTCAAATAATCAAAATGTAATAAATAAGCTTTGATAATAGGAATTACCTCAAATTTCCCCATCTCTCAAACTATGCATAGCCAATCCTAATCATCCAGTGATACACCCTTATAAGGATGTCGTCGTGCTACTATTGGATCTTTAAATTTTTTTATAATGTCTATGTAATGTATACTCGTATCCCTTGTATGTGTTCGTTGTTTTAAATTTAATCCAATCGATCATAGCATTACTGGTCGATTCAAAAGTAAAATAGACATGTAATAATCTTTTACTATCAGCCATAAAAAAATATAACAATAAATAGATGTATCATTATTACCTTCAGCCTATCAATTATAACTGCCAGGAATTCTTTCAGGCTTATTGGACCGACCCTCATATTGAAGTGCTATGAATTGTCATACGAGAGCACCAATCTCAAGGTTGAATTGGACTGTCCACTTTCCAACAAGTTTAGCAACATTGGGAGGAGGAGTATCGGTTGGTAATTTTCTGAACTGTCTCACTAACCTCTCCAACTCAATCCCTCTTGTTGGCCCACGAACCCTTCTCACACTCCCCGAAGAAGATGAATCCCCTACAACAAAACAAAGAACACGAAACCATTATAATAAGAACTATTACAAAGTGTATATACCTAAATGTGAACCGTCTTCATTAATAGAAGGTCCTAAAGTAGGATCTAGATTTGGAAGAGGAGTATTTCTTCTGGGAGACATTATTAACCTACATAAAGATAAGTGGCATGAAAGAAGATAATAAACAAGTTATTGTTTACAAAATAAATTAAAGCAAAATTTAGAAGAAATGAATGAATATTTTACACTAACAGACTCATCGTTACTTTAAAATTCAATCTATATCATCATCACTTGGTATAATATCATCTGAATCATCATCATAATTAACCAAAGTGTCATCTTCATTGTCATCATCATCAATAAAATCAATATCTTCAATACTACTATCTCCTACTCCAATAACATTTGCATATATTTTAGAAGGTTCTACATCATGCCTGCGAAATTGTATTGTTTCTGACTCATCTAGATCGATAGATGACAAAGTTATTTCAGTTGGCCCTATGACTTCATCTTGTTCTATTACTTGTTCTATCTCAAGAACATCCCATAAATGTCTATGTTGAACCTTTTGCACCACTTTCCAATTGACTCTAAATTTGCAATCATCAACATAAAAGACTTGTTGTGCTTGAGATGCGAGAATAAAAGGTTCATTTTCATACTAAGTTTGGCTCACATTTACACAAGTGAACCAATATTTCTCTTCACTCTATTTTTTTTGCATGAGTGTCAAACCATTCAAATCTAAATAATATAATTTTTCTTTCTCGTACATACTGCATCTCAATCATTTCTTTTAACTTACCAAAAAATTCAGTCTCTTCTCCATCATGTTCTCCTGGAACTACTAAGCCACTATTTTGGATTATCCGGTGATGATCACGATCTATATTATGGTATCGAATGTCATTGACAATACAACCAGAATATGACTTGACACGATTATCTGGACCAAATGCTGAGAATTATACTTACCCTTCAACTAACATAAAATATTTAAGCTAAGCTATGAGGACAAGAAAGTTTCAACAACTACCCAAAGTATGGTAATTAATGACTAAAGCTCACGCATTTTCTTTTCATTGTCATCATCATCAAACAAGCTGCTTTATGATAGGAAATGATTTTCTTGGGGCAACCAAGCTGCTTTATGAAAGGATTTTGGAAAGCACTTGATCATTTTTATGGTCCCTCTCCTAGTTGAAGCTCTTTACACTATGGTCTTATCATAGAGGTAATTACCTAACTTTCAAGACGCAGCATTGCTAAATTCTCACGGTAGTCAGTTATAGGTTCCTATAGAGTTTCCAGAGATTATAAATTCATTTCAATATATTTGGTATATTTTCCTTGGTTTTGCTATCTAATTATTTAAGCTGAATTAAGTTAATTTTGATGGATGCATTTTAAGGTAATTTATCAAAGTGAACACTTATTTTTGTTTGGTAGTTTGAGGCGGGTTAGGTTTTTGTTATCTGAGACTCTCATATTTAGATGCACCATCACAAATTGAACCGGTGACTGAACTGGGAGGTAAATGTGGTTGACCCATTGAGGTGAATTGTATTAGGTAGGGTCATGTCATGCATGGAGACCTATCCACATCATAATGAATATTATATATGATTTACAGTGTCTCTTGTTTTCTTTCCCCATATTATGAGTATGGTTGGATAGTCTACAGAAGATATCAGAGTCATCTAATACCATTGAGGCAGTGGTTTGTTGAAATCAAAGGGTCTTGTGTACATTTTCTATGAAGATTAAAGCTTTTTCAACCAGCACATAATGGATAAAGTCAGGTGATGCAAGACACACTTCAACACAACCTTTTGGACGACAACACACTAAAGTCGACTATGTAACATATCAAACACAAGCCAAACTATGTGGCATAAAAACACATGTCCAATTAAGATTCTAATACTACATTGAGAAGTTCAGTTGTTTTACTAATTAAAACCTAGGTGTTATAGAGAATGAAAAAAAAAACGTTTAACCAACATAAGATTTACTAATTTTAAAACATTCCAACATGTTCGTTGTGATGTGAGACACATTCTAACATTTTTAATAACTAATGTTATAGGGATATGACACCTTCATTCAACAAAAACACAAGGAATTGATAAATTTATTCTGAAAACAGCATAAATATCCATTAGATTGACTGAAATAATTAATAGCTAATAGAAAATACTGATACAAAGTTGAAATTACAGAAGATTAATCAAAACAAAATCCTAATCAAACTTAACCACTGCCACCAAGAACACTCTTTAGCTTCTTCACTATTACAAGGTCAAGAAAAGTGGTCTTCACTACCAAGTCAGAGCTAAGTTATTGGCAAACAATGAAAAATCAAGGATTTGAAGGCCAGAGTTTGGGCTTCTAAAGCTAACAATAGCAACAGAAGTCACAATAGCAGCATCTCCTAGTATTTAAGAATGTGACTGGATAATATATATTAGAGATCAGAGCAAAATACTGATTTCTCAAAATAAAAACAAGAAGAAATGAAGACAAGGAGCATAATCTCAGATGATTTAGAACTAACTAGAATAAATTTATGAAATCTCAGATTACTCAATACAATCGGTAAAATTAATAATCTCAGATTACTCAAACAATCCGCAATCTCAAATTAAAATAAGAAGAAATGAAAGTAGGATGAAATTAGTATACATACCTGCAGGTTAAGCACTACAGGAACAAAATCTTTAAAATTTCAAGACCACTAGAATCAATTCCTCAAAAATCACTGTAACAACAAAACCCTAGATCTTACTCAGTGACAACCAGTAAGAGAAAGGAAAAAAAGAACCTGGTGACCAATGACGGAAGAGGTTTGCTTACCTAAACCTTGGTGGCCGTCGACGAAGAAGAAAAGAAAGGACCAAGACAGTCGACAACAAGGTACAACGAGGTCTCTGTCATGGGGGTGGTAGGGGAAATGACTATGCGCGCAGGGGAGTTGAGGGAAAGTGAGAGTGTTTTATAGTTCTAATGAAATGACACCGTTTTTAGAAAGCTAAACTATTGTGACAAAGATACAAATTGGTCAGCAAAAGTAGACCATTTGTGGACCAACTTATTATTTGGTCGGTAAAAGTAGACCTTTTAACGACCAGCTTATTATTTGGTCATTAAAACTATGACTTTTAGTGACGAATTTTGAATATTCGTCAGCAAAAGCCTTAGAAAAATTTTACGCGCCCTTCTTTTCCTTTCCTGGATAAAATATCGGGGTCTTTGACGACCAACAAAAATGTTGGTTAGTAAAGGACGCTTTTAGCCATGAAATTAACTTCGTGGCTACAAGTTTGGTTGCTAAAAGAGGCTTTCTTATAGTTTACGTTGACCTCCATTCGCGGATTAAGAAGTTCGATTCAAGCACCAAATTATTGACTTTCATGTTGAGCCCTCCTCTGACAATGGATTAGGTAAATTATGACAAAAATGGGGTTTTGATTTTTGATTCCAACTATCTCAAAAAACAAACATCACTTCATTTCGAGTTGCTCCTACTCTAGACAATTACTTCTAATTTGATAGTAGACGTCTTCTATATGTCTAGTCAGGCCCTCATTCTTGGGCTAGGCATTTATCTTATCTGCGAGTTGAGGCGCTCGGCATTCATCTCTTGTTGATATCTAGCCAAGTTTTTTGTTCTGGCTAGATCCATGATCCCGCCTGTGAGCATGAGTGCTCGGCAGACATCTCCTATCGATATTTAGTCAGGTGTGCCTACTCTGGCTAGATCGTCGATGCCATTTGTGAGCATGGATTTTCTCCATACATCTCTTGTCAATATCTAATTCGGCATGCCTGCTGTGACTAGACACTTGATCCCGTCTACGAGCATGAGTGCTTGACAGACGTGTCATGCCGTTATCTAGCCACACGTGCCTGCTCTAGCTAGATCCATGATCTCGTCTGTGAGTATGAGTGCTCGGTAGACATCTCATGTCGATATGTAGCCAGGCGTGCCTATTTTGGCTAGATCCTTGATCATGTTTGCAAGCATGAGTGCTTGGCAGACATCTCCTATGAATATCTAGCCGGGCGGGAGAGGTGACAATAGCTTTACGGTCATTATCACAAACGGCGTCAACTGTTTCAGCCTGAAAATTGCCACAATTTCTTTATATACATATGAAAGATCATTTTTGCATATAAGTTAATAAAAAAAGACTATCTACTACAATTTTTGAAAGAAAGTAGTGTAGAAAATTATCTAATTAGGGACCTAGACCTATGTCTAAGTAGTGCATGGGCTGACACGGTGCGTTATTTATTTTTCTTGGGTTTATTGCTAATAGGGTTCAGTGGTAATAACATGATTGATAGTCACATAAAAATAACATATCCCAAATTCAATCCTCACTCTTTCAATCTTTTAAGAGAGAGAAAAAAGAGTTGATATCTAAGAGAAGCCGACCAAGCCATATAACATACAGTTTGGCGATATGTGGATGGTTCAGTTGGTTTTAATATTTTTTGTGATTCAATTCAGTTGTTGATTGAAAAATAACATGCAATTCGATTGAGTTTATGATTTCTGTGAGAATATTGAGCTGAACCGCATAACTTACACGCTCGCCCACACACACGTACACGCATATATATATACACTCCTTTTTTATTTTATGAAACCTACCCCATCTTTTCTGCTGCTCTCTCTCTCCCCCTTTTTCATATCAAAACCTTATTCTATCTCTTAGCCTCACATCTACCACTCTCACTTTCTCTTTCTATTTTCAAAACTCTTTTCTGTCTTTCACCCCCATCTCCAATACTTTCTCTCCCTTCCCTCTTTCATTTTGATTTTTGGTTTCACAAACAATTGACTTATTTGATTTTTAGTTTCACAAACTATATTCGATTTTTTGATTTCACGAACCCTATGATGTTTTTCTACTTTTTATGGTTTCTTACTCCTCGTTAGTTTCTCCCTCACACTCTCTCTCTCTCTCTTTGATTCATTAGTTTTTCTCTCTCTTTTAGTTTCACAAATAAGAGATTCGTGGAGAGGTTTAGGATGTCAAAGAACATTTGGCTCTTCACCAAGCTCTTCTTACATCTAGGAGAAATGGGTGTATTTGGGTTCTCTTTTATTAGATTTAAGAAGAGGCATTTTGTAAGTTATTGTACACTATCTTAAACTTTATTCCATGGATCATCTAATTTTTTTAAAACTTTGTTCTACAAATGTCGTTGCTATCTTTTCTGGTTTATAGTCCCACAATTGACTTTATTTTATTAGTATGTTGGATATGCTATTTTCTGACATTCCTATGTCTTTCATAAAGATTTGAATAGGTTGGATATGACCGTATGAATCTTTCTGTGATCCTTGTTCTTTTTGATTGAACTTTTTTATTTCTTGGCCTGGAAATGGAGATTTTCCATCGGGACTATCTAAACTTCGAGACCAAACCAAACCAAATTTTATGGTTTGGTCCCATTCAACTTCTGCTCGTATATTGGTTCAGTTCAATTCCTGTATGAGAGAAATCACATTTTCAGTTTGGTCCACGAAAAAATTTTAAACCGAACCAAACCAAACCGCTTACACGTTTAATGGGACCACTTTAATCTTACAAATCCAAGATCTTCCCATTTTCGCTTTATATGGTGACAACGTGTTTTGACTGCAAATTCTATTAGATAAATAAATGGTTCAACGTCTACAAGGAGAAAGAGTGTACCTTCAAAATATGTCACCTCCACATTGAAATGAACTAAAATTTGGCTCGGGTTTTACAGGTTCGTAGAGTCCATCACCATCTTTTTTAGGGATGAACATCATAATACGTTAGGAGCGATTGTTCTCCACCAACAACCTTCTGAATAGGCATTTTCCAATTTAAATGGTAATTATATCAGTGCGTTACTGTGGTCTTCCCCTAGTGCATCAGCATTTAGATCATCAAATATGATCAATGTGTTGTCAAGGTCCTCATTCTCTTTCATGTTATTGGATGTTATCGCCTTCTTGCAGTAAATATTTTGTTCTTTCCTTGACGTCTCCTCAAGCTCTGTCAAGGATATGTTTGTATCCACTATCCTTAGTGATTCCATGGCTCTGAATCACTCTAGCTTGTCAGCTTCTTGCTCTGACTCAGGCTTGGCAAGAAACTGCTTTAGGTATGTTGCCTCTCGCTAGAGTGGTGGTGGTCTCTTTAGCCATTATTCATCTTTGATAACCCATCATATTTGACTGACATACATTGTTTGTTAAGTCTTAAGACATTTTTTTGTCGGTTTGGTGGTTCTTCATCTTATCATCTCTTGTCACAACTGCTTCCGTTGTATTCACATTTTCCACTAGAGGCTTTGGCTATTTTCTTTTTTTGTGCCACTTTGTCCCCCTAAATATTGTTTAGACAACCTTATCGTGCTTTTTCTTTCTCCCTCTAAGTTGATATAGGTTTTTTACTTTGAGGAACGTTTGTGCCATAGTTAGCGGCTTGGATTATGATAAATCTGTAAATATGGAGGACTGCGACTCCAGTCCTTCCCTAAAAGCCAGCCTTGTTGAACGTCATCAAAATCGTCCACCTTACACATCTTTTTCTGGAATCGATTCATGTATTTCACAATGATTCTACCTTTCTGACTGAGATGGTGAGCAGGTATTCAGAATCTTATATGATTGAGCGGTGTGTAACGAACTATTCTAAAAAGACAGAAGACATAACAAAAATAGTTTTGTTTTCTTTTCCTCACGTTGTAAAGTAGAACCTTGCTTCTGGATTGTTTGTAATATTGAGCATGTGAAAAATACTTCGCTGCCACGTGGAACAAAAGAAACACATCACCTTAAGAATGGGAAACTGACGTCTCCAGAATGGGAGACCATCGCCTATAGTACGGGAAACCCATCGCCTCTAGAACGGGAGGCCATCACCTCCAGAATGGGAAATTGACGTCTCTAGAATGGGAGACCATCACCTACTGAATCGGAAACTGACGTCTCTAGAACGGTAGACCATCGTCTCTAAAATGGGAAACCATCGTCTCCAGAACGGGAAATCATCACCTCTAGAATGGAAATTGACGTCTCTAGAATGGGAGGCCATCGCCTCCAAAATGGGAAATCCGAGACAGGACAAGACATCAGAGTGAAAAGGAGGATTCAGATTGAGAGTCAATTGGCCGTGATTGATTGGGTAAGTTGCGCCACTCATACAAGATGAATTGGTAAAGTCACCAAGTGGCTTTGACTAACTGGCTCGGAAACATAGGGAACTACCATGTGGTAGCAGTTGATAGGGCGTCTAAGCTGTACAGATAAAAAATAAAGAAGAAAGGAGATCCCATGAATGGATGTGATCCTAGGACTGGCCTCATCTGATGCTTTGGTTACTATTTGGCTATTTTTAGTTAAACCCATGTAATGAGAGGTCTATAAAAGGCCAATCTACTCAACAAAATTGGAGAGAAAAGTAGGGACCTCAGAGGATTTTTGGAATGATCAAGCCTTTCTTTACATTCACAAAGAATAATACAAGTTCGATCGATATAACATATTTTCCCTAAAGTTTTCTCTAAGTCTAAGAAAAATCTTTTACATTTTGGTGCTTTCATTGAGAGCCTGAAAAAAAGGCTCAAGAGACCTATCCTACAAGACCATAAACATGCCTAGAACCAGGTCTAACACAACCTTAAATGGAAACAACAGATCCAGAAATGAAGACAAACGTACGGGTCGACCAACCTCGTCCACAAAAATGCTACAGACGATCCTTAATAGGATGCACGAGATGGAAAGAAGGAATACTGAAGCAATGCATAATGCATGGCAGAACGTACAAGAGCAAATCAACACACTACAACAAGAACTCGCGAAAACACAAGTAGAAGTAAGCCAACGAACGAATGATGACGAATAGGAAACCTGCTCCGATGGTGACCAACAAAACAAAAGGTAAGGAGACCACGAGAATGACAGGAACATACGATGAGAAAAAGAGGTCCAATCGTAAAACCTTGTGAAGGAAACTGCGGAAGAGGTTCGACAACTCTGAATCTTGTCAAAAGAAATGGTAGAGGAACCGTCGACTAAAAAATGATGGAGATAAGGAATCTCGGGAGTACGAGAAAGAGGGACCTTGATTCTCTTATCAGGACACTGTTAGGCCCAGAAGTTTTAGCCACCCCCGCAGCCAAGAAATTCACCGTAGCCAGGTTCAAATGTTGTGAAGGAAAGTCTGATCCCGTAGACCATCTCCGACAATTCATACAAGACATGGCACTATCCCAACACGACGACAAGCTGATGTGTAGAATGTTCCCTACCAGTTTAGACGGGACGACTTTGAAATGGTACCACTCCTTACCAATGCACTCAATCACTAACTACGATATTATGTTCTCAGTTTTTAGAAAATAGTACTCAACATACTGTACCATCATGGAAGACTCGGAACATCTTATCACAGTCTCCACTAAGGAAGGGGAGTTCCTACGAGAGTACACTTATCGCTTCAAAGACAAAATGGTCAAGGTCGAGAACTACGATGATCGGTTCACCAGATTGGCCTTCTGACGGGGTATGGACCCAAAATTTCCTTTCTTTGAGGACTTGTTTTAACTAAAGCCCGTTTCCATGGCGGAGGTTTTTCAACGGGCACGATCTTATATTACGCTAGAAGAAGAGGGGAGGAGTATGTAAAGAATGATTGAAAGGAAGGAAGAAGAATCTCGCAACTGGGAAAGGAACTCAAGACGTGAAGGGAGGAAACAAGACAAAACAGAAAGTGTGGATGGGAAGAAAACCTAATAGAACAGGTGTTCCTAACGGAGATGATCCCAGTTAACCAAATACTAGAGACAATCAACGCTAAGCATTGTCGTTCACCAAAGAACCTAGCTATAAAAACAAAGTCAAATATTTCTCTTATCATAAGAGCAGCGAACATTACACACTGGACTGCTTTCAACTCAAAGACTATATAGAATAACTAATCAAAGAGGGGTACCTTACCGAATTCATAAAAAGAGAGGAGCAAAAATGTGAGACTGAGAGATAGCCGGGAAGAAGATAGGAAGGACAATGGGAAACAACCCCTCTACATTGTAAAGACATCAGATGAAGCACTCAATTAGCAACGGGAACTCCCCGCTTATGTTCGACGACTCCGATCTAGAAAACGATGAGCACCATAATGATCCCTCGTTATTTCAATTCAGGTTGGAAACTTTTTATTAAGGAGTGTCTTGGTAGACGACGGAAGTGCAGTGAACATTTTGTATCAGAAAACCATGGAGAACATGTCCATGGGCGATAAAAAATTACAAGGAGCATCACAACCATCGATCGGGTTCAACGGGGCCGTTAGCCATTCAAAAGGAACTCTAACACTCCTAGTAAGTGCAGATCCGTTTAACCATATGAGTGAGTTCGTGGTACTAAGAAAAAAGTTCATGTACAATGTAATCATTGGGAGGACTTGGCTCAACAAAATGAAAGTTGTGCCCTCAACATTCTATCAAGTGTTGAAATACCCGTCTCTAGAAGGAGTGAGAACAATAAAAGGTGACCAAGCCATGACTTGTATCAACTTAATAACCGCTTTAGGATATACAAGGAAAAAATACACAAAAAAGATCGAAAGACCCACAAATCAATAGTAATTACAGCGCGACCCAAGGTATGAAGCGGGAGAAGAAACATAGCCCCTCTACTTTGATGTAGGGACCCAAAATATAACATACATTGATGCCCATATTGAAGAAACCGAGAAGATGAAGTTGATAGAATTTCTAATAGAAAACAAAGATGTGTTTACGGCAATAGTGTAGGAAATGCCCGGTATCCAGAAGAAATCATCTGCCACAGGTTAAACACTAATCCTACGATTAAGTAAGAAGTTGAGAAGCACTTAACAACAGGTTTCATTAGAGAGGTGAACTACCACAAATGGCTCACTAACGTAGTAATGGTGCGAAAAAAGAATGGAAAATGGAGAATCTGTGTCGACTTCACTAACCTAAACAAAGCATGCCTCAAAGACGAATACTTTTTGCCAAGGATAAATCAGATGGTAGACGCCACTTCTGGTCATGAACTGCTTAGCTTCATGGACGATTACTCAGGTTATAATCAGATAAGGATGTTCTAACCTGATCAAGAAAAAACTTCTTTCATTACTGAGTACGTCTACTGCCACAATGTCATGCCATATGGACTAAAAAATGCTAGCGTGACTTATTAACAGTTGGTGAAAAAAGTTTTCTGCGAGAAAATTGGAAAGAATGTGGAAGTCTACTTTGATGACATGCTAGTTAAATTTAAGAAGCAGGAACACCACATTCAGGACCTCGAAGAAGCCTTATCTGTTTTAACACAAAATTCCATGAAGTTAAACCCATAAAAATGCAATTTTAGGGTATCAACGAGAAAGTTTCTAGGACATCTAATTACACAACGGGGAGTCGAGGTAAACCCGGACAAGGTAAAGGCCATTATGGAAATGGGGTCCCCGCGAAACCACAAAGAGATCCAGGCGTTAACATGAAGATTGACCACTCTAAACAGGTTCATCTTCAGGTCAACAGATGGACACAATCCTTTTTTTGAAAGGTTGTGAAAAAATTCTGTGAACGGTTGGAATGAGACTACGAAGAAGCACTTACAAACATTAAACCATACCTGACTACCCCTCCTTTACTCTCCAAACCTATTCCTAGTGAATAACTTCTGTTATACGTCATCGTATCAATAGGGGCAGTCATCGCAGTACTCATAAGAGAAGAGCAAAGGAAACAGAAGCTTGTATACTTTGTAAGTAAAAACCTTGTAGCGGCAGAAACAATGTATAAACGAATGGAGAAACTAGAGTTAGCAATTATAAGTGCAACATGAAAATTAAGGCCGTACTTCCAAGCCCACAACATCAAAGTATTAATCTAATCTCCCATTAAAAGCCTTCTGAACTCAATAGAAACAAGTAGAAGAATAGCAAAATGGTTAGTTGAGTGAAACCAATACGACATCAGCTACGAGCCCCGAGCATCAATAAAAGGACAAGCGTTAACAGACTTTGTAGCCGATTTTGTAGGAAGAGAAGCTGAATGGAAAGCTCACCAAACAGGAGAAAGCGGAGCCTGGACGCTATCAATAGACGGGGCTTCGTACAATAGAGGAGCAGGAGCAGGGGTGGTGGCACAAAGTCCCTTTGAAGAAATATTGGTGAATGAGTTTATTGCCTCAAATAAGGAAGTGGAATATGAAGCACTGATCGCAGGAATATCCCTGCTACAAGAATATGAGGTAATTAAAGTTAAGATTTTCTACGATTCCATGCTGATAGTAAAACAAGTCACGGGAGCATATATGGCAAACGATGAGCGGATGATGAAATACTTACAACGAGTTAGGATCTCCTTAAAACAATAAAGGATAATGAACCCAACAAGATAAAACAACGGAGGATGGACATGCTGATGCCCTAGCAAACTTGGGATCTTCATTACACCTCCCTTACAGAACTAACATCCTTGTAGAAGTTCTAAAAGAATCAAGCATCTCGCTCCCATTAGTCAACCTGGTCAATGTAGAAATTGAATGGGAGCACAGTTGGCAGGACAACATAATCCGCTTGCTTGAAAATTGGACACTCCCTAAAGATAAGTTGCTTGCCAAAAAATAAGATAACGGAGTACCATGTAAACAATGGTTAACGGGGTACTATATAAAAAAATATCCGTAGGACCATACCTGAAGTGCCTACGAGAAAAAGAAGCCCAGTACGTGCTAGCTGAAATTCATGAGGGCATATGCGGGAACCACACTAGGAGCAAGTTACTAGCCCATAAAGTCATGAATGATGGATACTACTAGTCCCAAATGAATCAACATACTAAACAGTATATGAAAAAATGCAACAAGTGTCAGCGTTTTGCACCCGTGGCAAAAATGCCCCCCGGGGAACTCAAAACTATAACTAGTCCTTGGCCATTCATGCAATGGGCCCTAGATATTATTCAGCCACTTCCCATGGCTCCTGCTAAAAAATTCTTCTTGTTAGTAGGAACGGACTATTTCATTAAATGGATCAAGGCCAAGGTTTTTGCTAGGGTTCGTGAGGAAGAGGTAAAAGGATTCCTCTGGAAGAACTTGGTGTGCAGATATGGGATCCCTCAAATCTTGGTATCTGACAACACACTTTAGTTTACCGGGAGCTTAGTAAAAATATTTTGTAAAGATCTGAAAATCATGAATCATTACCCAAAGCCTTACTACCCCTAAGGGAACAAACAAGCAGAAAGATCAAATCGAGTCATACTTGATAACCTGGAGAAACATCTTGAATCTGTAAAAGGGAAATGGATAGAAGAGCTACCCGCTGTCCTATGGGCATAGAGGACGACCCTGAGAGGAACAATGGGAGAAACCCCATTTGCATTATCATACGGAGCAGAGGCAGTCATTCCCGTAGAAATTGGAAGCCCTACCATCAGGTCTGAACTAAACAAACAACAAAATGAAGAACTCCTAAGAATTGGTCACAATGAACTAGAAGGAAGATGAGAAGCAACCTTTATCAGAATGGCCCATTACAATCAGAAAAGGAAATCTTATTTCCAGAAGAAAGTAAGAAAACGGGAACTCCAAACGGGAGATCTGGTTCTTAGGAAAATCTTCCAAATAGAAGAAAAACTCCGGCCATCATAAGAGGGACCATATATCTTCATCAAAATAGGAAGAAGCGGCCATTACCACCTAACCACGGGAGAAGGAATGGAATTACAGAAACCATGGAATGCGATTCATCTGAAAAAATATTTTGTATAAAGATTGTAGACAATTCGTTACACTGAGACACTTTTGCCACAAGGGTTTTTCTCCGTATAAACATAATGATGCCAAATCTTCTTTCTTCAACTGAATTATCACTAAACGGAACTAAGGCATGAAAAGTCCTTGGGAAGGGCAGTTTATAAGCCCTACTCTCAGAAAAAACTAAGGCCTGAAAAGTCCATGGGAGGGGTAGTTCGCAAGTCCAACTCTCAGAAGAAGCTAAGGGTTGAAAGGTCCTTGGGAAGGGCAGTTCATAAGTCCTACTCTCATAAGAAACTAAGGCCTTAAAACTCCTTGGCGTGGGAAGTTCATAAGTCCTACTCTCAGAAGAAACTAAGGCCTGAAAAGTCTTTGGGATAGGCTATTCATAAGTCATACTCTAAGAAGAAACTAAGGGGCTAAAATATCCTTGGGAGAGGCAGTCCATAAGTCCTACTGTGAGAAGGAACTAAAAGCATAAAAAAGTCATTGGGAGGGGAAAATCCTACTCTCAAAAGAAAATGAAGACTAAACAGAAGGAAGGACAAATCCATTACCTTGCAATAGGAAAGGAAATTCTAAATGAATGGAAAGTACTAATGACCGAAACAGAAATGATATGTTATCCCCGTTAGGAAAGATAGGAAAAACACATTGTTAAAAGATCACTTCATTAAAAAGAGACTACAAAATGAAGTACAAAAAAAGAAAAACAACAAAGGCTAAGCTTCCCGTTCATTAGTAGCTTCAGTAGGAACCTTTGAAGTAGCTCCAGGAGTCTCCGTTATGGGATCAACATGGATATTCACCTTAGAATCAACATAATCTTCAGGAAGGGGAACAAGAGGAATGCGAGGAGGCTGGTCAGACTTAGCGTCGCGATAACCCAGAGAATAAGCCATGTTCTCAACCTTGTTGACAATGTCTTGGTACTGACGCTCGAGACCAGTTTGCCGCTTCTTCACCTCAGTTAAAGTCACCTCGGTTGAGGACAACTTCATCTCTGTCACAGACAACTTAGCTTCAGCCTCAACCAAAGTCACCTTGGTTGAAATCAGCTTCGCCTCTACCACGGTTGTTAGTCATTTGTTATCTGCAAGTCCAACTAAACCACAACCAACATAACACACGAAATAACTCACATATCCCTGAACCAAACGAGAACTACAACCCATACAACTGACCAACATAATTAATTTGTTTCAACTTACAGATTTGATGAGGTTTTGCCTCTAAGTGGGAACCAGCACTTAAGACCTTATTACCCTCGACCCCGTGTCCATGTGCGTAAACAGTGTAATAAGCACAAGCTTCCTAATTACCTAACTTAAATTTTTAACCAAATTCAACATTTTTAGAAGAAAATACTAAATTATCTATTTAATTTTAGTTGTTTTTTAAATTCGTGACTACTAGATCGAGGTCTAGAAAACAATTTCTGCTAGACTTTGATCTAACTAGTGTAAATTAAAACCCACTATTACACCGATTAACAAGAAGTGCACAACCATAAAAATAGTCCAAAACTACAAACATCAATAGTAGATGCCAAATAAAATAAAACAGGTCACGAAAGGAAAAAAAATACCATAACACAAACCAAATTTATCCTAAAATAGAACAAAAAAAAATTTCAACCCTATCCTCACATCTGTCACTCACCGAACACATGTCCAGAGAATTAACCACAGAAAAAACACCATCACATACTTGTGACACCTCACAACAACACGCTAGCAACACTCTCAACCAAAGAACACCGCTCAACCGAATAATAGTAGACAAACATCTGTAATTCGATCGATATTAGACACAAATAACATGCATCAAATTCAGAAAATCAATAACAAAAACAAAACATAAACAAAACTCTCAAATACACAAAAACAAAACAGAAAAATAAAGTTTCAATTCTAAAAACTTGAAAAAAAACGCTAGATTAAACATCGATTGAGACGGAGAATGAAAATAAAAAAACAAAATAGGAAAATAAAAAACTTGGAGAAAACACCCTAGATTAGAAACTGATTAAGAAGAAAAATAAAAAAAAAACAAATCATGGCAAAATAACTGGAAGAAGAGGAAGAATAAGACAACGAATCAACGAAGAAAAAGAAAAGAAAGACAAAGATACACATAACCGTAAGAAAATAGCAAGAAGAGGTTGTCGAATAACCAAGTCAAGCAATCGACATTTATGAAAATCGAAACTTAAAACAACAAATCATAAGAAAATGGGTCAAGGTAGACAAATAAAGAAGTCAGAATCGTGCAAACACAATTACGAAATGATTATTCACAATTAACTACCACAGAGTAAAAAAACAATAGACGAATCACTTAAAAAAGCATGATTAGATACCTAACTTAGCCGCGACTTTAACTCACAGAGACTAACAGCCTCCAGATAACAAATGAGGACACGCGCGATCTGAACCATGATGTCATCATAAGCATTTAATATGGTCGTTCCAATGGAGGCCGAGAAAGTACATTGTGGAATATGATGACATGTTGTCTTGACACCCAACTTCATCACATGTTAGCTCATACCCCGCCAAGCCAATTAGAGGAGTCCAGAGCCAAGGTTGGTTCTAGGGGACACCCCATTGAAGGAAAAGCCTTCTACCGTACTATGACCAACCTAACCTCAAGACACGCTTCCCACTTTAAATACCCTAGTAAATGCACTTTAAGGGGTACGCAACATACTTTAAGGAGTACACCTAATGTCATCACATATTACCTCGTTCCCCGCCAAGCCAATTAGAGGATCTCAGAGTCGATGGTTGGTTCTAGGTGACACCCCATTGGAGGAAAATCCTTCTACCATACTAAGACCAACCCAGCCTCAAGACCCGCTTCCTACTATAAATACCCTAGTAAATGAACTTTAAGGGGTATGCAAAAATATTTCAACTAACTCTTTACTTTACTCTCGTCTGTCACTTTACTGACTTAAGCTTTGGAGGGGTAAAAAGAGACAACTCTCCCTTTCACCTGTTTCTCCTACTTTACCTTTTCTCATTGTAGGTGTGAAGAGAGAAATTGAGTAGACACATTGTTGAACTAATCTCGCCTCTAAGATTTAGCCGTCAACATAAATTACTGAAACAAGATAAATGTCTGTGATGAAACTCTAACCATGGAGTTTCATCACTCTCACTATCTCTTTCTCTCTCTTATTATTCTATTTCCTTACACTAGAAAAGTAGAATAATAAGAGAGAGATAGAGAGAGAGAGATAGTTCTCTAGAATAAGTATATAATTGCTTGAGTTTGTAATGTGTCAGTTGATTTACATTTGGCCTCTATATATAGGTTCTTGATTAGTTACAGAATTTAGTTAAATCCCTTTAAACCTGAGGAATCAACAGAATATACCTCCTAGATTAAGTTTATCACATCAAACTTATTTTATCTAATCTAGCAACTAATCGAGCTTGGTTTATCTTTATCAGTAACTATTCAAATCTTAACTGTCATATGACACACGAAGGGATCAACAGTTCAGGTGAGTTTTTTCCGCTTAGCCACGGTGACAATCCATTCTTTCAACTTCTAATTGGTCATGCTTGCTTATGTGGCTTCTCAGACGATTTTGACCTGTAAAGTGAGGTTATACGCTTCAATATCTTTGAATCAATGAGGTACCCAAATGATTCACATTCATGTTATTCAATTGATATACGTGATTCATTGGCACAACAACTTTCTGAGTTAACTAGCAAAGATGCATTGGAAATCGCTATTGCAAAAAGTCTCGAGTTAGAAGATCCCAAAAAGCCAAGAAGGGAAGTGCAAGTTTGTGACAATATTGAGGAGACCGTCACATTTCTAGAGTCGTTGCTAAAAGCTTTAAACAGGTTTAATGCTTCTTTTATTTCAAAGCCTTTTATCTAACGAAAAACTTTTACTTTCTATTGTGTAGGCACCTTCTTAGGAGATTAAACCTATTCTGGAGTATCTCAAATATATTTACTTAGGAGAGAAAGACATTGTTCTGGTAATAATTGCAAGGAACCTCACGACATTACAAGAGGAGAAGCTAGTCCGTGTTTTAATGGATCACAAAACAACAATTGGTTGGACAATAGTCGACATAAAGGGGATTAGTCCATCCATATGCATACATCAAATTCTACTTGAGGATGTAGCAAGGCCAACTAAGGAAGCTGAGCGTCGATTGAACCCTCTTATGATGGAGGTTTTGAAGAAAGAGATATTGAAATTTCTTGATGTTAGCGTGATTTACCCTATTTTGGACAGTAAATGGGTGAGCCCGGTTTAAGTAGTTCTAAAAAGATCTGGCATCATCGAGGTTAAAAATGAAGAGAATGAGCTATCAAACCGGGTGGCAAGTTTGCGTTGATTATCGAAAACTCTACTACTTGCAAAGATCATTTTCATTTACCATTCATTGATCAAATGTTAGAAAGATTGGTTGGTCATACTCATTATTATTTCCCTGATGGTTATTTGGGTTACAATCAGACCACAATTGCATCGGAGGATAAGACAAGACAACATTCACATGTCACTCTGGAACTTTTACCTATCGACGCATGCTATTCGGACTTTACAATGCTTCTGGTACTTTTCAACGATGTATGATGAGCATATTTTCAGATTATATGTTGAAAGCGTGCTAGAAGTTTTCATGGATGATTTTAGTGTTTATGGTGACTCCTTTGACAAAGGCTTAGATAACCTCACCATTGTTCTTAAATGCTGCATGGAAAATAACCTTGTGCTTAATTGGGAAAAATATCATTTCATGGTAGACCAAAGTATAGTTTTAGGCCATATCATATTTTCTAAAGGAATAGAAGTATATAAATCTAAAATAAATCTTGTACATTCCTTACCACCTCCGATAAGTGTGAGGGAGGTTCGTTCTTTTCTGGACATGTAGGCTTTACCAAAGATTCATCAAGGATTTTTTAAAGATTATAAGGCCCTTGTATAAATTGTTACAAAAGGAAGTGATGTTCGACTTCAACGAAGAATGCAAGGAGGCATTTGAAAATCTTAAAGATATTTTGACCATAACTCTCATTATTCAACAACTTGACTGGAATCTCCCATTTGAGTTAATGTGTGTTGCAAGTGACTATGTCGTGGGGGCTATTTTAGGGTTGTGAGTTGGTAAGCTTTTTCATGTTACCTATTATGCATCAAGAACCTTGAATGATGCACAACTTGACTACTCCACAACTGAGAAAGAGCTATTGGCAGTTATTTTTGCTTTCGATAAGTTTCATTCTTATTTAATTGGTTCTAAAGTAACTGTGTTTTCTGATTATGCAGCTCTTAGGTACTTGCTCACTAAGAATGATGCTAAATCGAGACTTCTCTTGCAAGAATTTGATTTGGACATCAAGGATAAGAAGGGAAGTGATAATGTAGTTGTTAATCATCTTAGTCACCTTATTCATAATGAGGAAGCTCTTCCTTTGTGTATGAACTTTTCCAATGAGTAATTATTCTCTTTGGAATCTTCTACCCCTTGGTACGCTGACATTGTGAACTACTTAGTCACTAAGAAGATGCCTGAAGACTTGACTCGTGCTCAAAAGGATAAACTAAAGAAGACAACAAAGCAATATATGTGAGGTGATCCATATTTGTGGAAGCATTGTACCAATCGAATGATAAGAAGGTGTGTATCTAGTTGTGAATTTTTATCTATATTAACTTTATATCATTCTTATCCATGTGGTGGGCACTTAGGAGCAAAAAGGACGACTTTAAAGGTACTTGAGTGTGGATTTTATTGGCCTACATTGTTCGATGACGCTTACATTTTCTACAAATCATGAGACTATTGTCAAAGAACAAGTAACCTAGGTGCACGGAACCAAATGCCTCAAACACCTATACTCGTTGAAATCTTTGATGTTTGGGGCATTAACTATGAGACCTTTTTCCTTCTTCATAGGGTAATCTTTTAGAGTATTTCTTGTTGTTGATTATGTGTCAAAATGGGTGGAAGCAAAAGCCACTCGAAGTAATGATTCTAAAGTGGATGTAGATTTTATGAAGACTAACATTTTTGCTAGGTTTGGAACACTAAGAGCCATAATCAGCGATGAAGGTATCTATTTTTTCAATCGTTCATATGAAGTTTTTCTAAGGAAATATAACCTTACACAAAGAGTCTCCACACCATACACCCCACAAACTAGTGGGCAAGTTGAAGTATCAAATCGAGAGGTCAAGGCCACTTTAGAGAAAATCGTGAATCCCAATAGGAAAGACTAGAGTTAGCATCTTGGTGATGCATTTTGGACGCATAGAACAACATTTAAAACACCAATCAGGATGTCACCCTTTCAGCTTGTGTATGGTAAGCCATGTCACCTTCCAGTTGAGTTGCAGCATAAAACACTTTAAGCTTTGAACCATTGTAACAGGAGATAGAAGCCGAGGGTGAACAACGGAAGCTCCAACTAAGTGAACCCGAGGAAATCAGAAATGATGCATGTTATGAGTATTTTCTCGATCACCAATGACCTAACGACACGTATTGTACCTCGTTAGAGTCCCCAATGAAGGAAAGTTTCAGAAGAATAGAATCAACCTCACATGGTCAGTATCGAGAATACTCAGGTTGCACAGACTTGAGCATATGTACGAGCAAGAATAAGGTGCGTAAAGGGAGCTCGAATAGCCATGAGCATGAGGTCATCATTACTTGCCAAAAGTAGCACTCAACAAGTGCAATAGCCATGACGAGATGTCATGATATCTTTCGTCCAGTCATTTAAAAAATTAATGTTAAACGCTCTCTATCAAGGTCGCGTCCCTTCTGTCCAATCGAAGACATGCACCGTGTCTTATGCGGGTTCCCCAGCATGCTTCTCAAATACTTCTTTGACATGCTTCCTCCACCCAAACACCCAGGTATAAATACATCTATCGACAAACAGAAAATGTATGCCTTCTCTCCCCCAAGAAAATTATGTTAGAATATCGAATATCTACTGACTTAGATATTGGAGGACCTTAGGCGGGACAATCACCCCCAGTTCCCCGTATACAGGGTTCATTTTCTATGTTTTATAGATGTTGAGTCGAGGGAAGCTTTTGCTGAGAGGAAAATCACATGTACCATCGAGAGGAGAAAGCGTGCATAGTATTACCGCCATAGACACCTTTGGTCAGAAGGATCCACATGTGTACTGTTGAAGTTTTACGTAAAGTCATCCCCGCCTCTCCCACAAGGAGAGAGTGGATTCAATATCCTATACCGATGAAGCCCGATATGAAAGGGAAGATTCATTCTTCCCTATGTCGAAAAAGGCACTCACTACCCTCCACATGACTATCTGACGAAGGAGGAACGACATGGCGGTTGTAACCTCTAATACAACCTAGAAAAAGAGGAAAAGTGTATCAACCATAGCTTAAATCATGACAGTCTCTTGTAAGGAGATGATCGCCTTCTATGGAAGATGTGGCCACACCAAAGCTTGATTTCAAAAGGCTGGATTTTCTGGGGGAAGCATGTGGGTAACTGTGGAATGGGGAGGAAAGTATTGATGGACCATCCTCCATTCAATTTCTTGGTGCCCCATTTTTTTGCCACCAACAATTTTTCAAAACCCTGTCACAAGTGAATGAGGTGCCCGACTTCCTTCAGAGGCATACTGCAGCATATGCCCCCTAGATCAAGCTAATTTGGATTTGGAGATGCTCTTATTGCAATGGAAGCACCAAGACTAAAAGGTATTTTTTTTAATAAATGCATACAAATTGCCCCCTAGGAACATGTTTTTTTAGAACGAACAATGCCCAAGACTAACAGATGACAATGATTGTACACTCGGTCACATTTATCGAATGAAAGGAAGCAAGAAACTTTCCTATGACATGCAGTGAAAAAAAAAAGTGATGAATGGTAAAGACGCTCTAGGTGACCAGTTCGAAGTAAACAAAAAGTGACTACGGGGAAAGAAACTCTAGCTGATCAGTTGGGATTAAATAAAAAGTGATGACTGGTAAAAATGCTCTAGCCGACCAACCAAGATTAAAGAAAAAATGATATTGGTAAAGGCACTCTAGCCGACCAGTTGAGATTAAAAAAAGTGTCTGGTGAGGGACTCAAGCCAACCACTCAGGATTAAACGTCAAGTGATGTCTGTCGAGTACCTTAGCTCACAGACGGGATCAAAGATCTAGCTAAAGCCAGAAAAACCTAGCTAGGTATCGACAAGGAGAAGTCTACCAAGTACAACAACTCGTAGATGGGATCAATGATCTAGCTAGAGCATGAATGGCTAGATTTGACAAATAGATGTTTTCCGAGCACATCAGCTCGCATACGGGAACAATGATCTAGCTAGAGCAGGAAACACCTAGTTAGATATCTATAAAGTGATATCTGTCGAGCACCCCAGCTCATCAAATGGGATTTAAGGGTATAGTCAGAGCAAGCACACCTAACTAGACATCGAGGAAGATGTTTGTCGAGCACTCATGCTCGCAGATGAGATTCAAGGGTCTAGCCAAAGCGGATACGCCTAACTAGACACAAAGGAAAGATGTCTGCCAAGCACTCATGCCCAGACAATCTTGACACTATGGACAAGGATACCACCGAGCACAATAGCTCAAAAGATAAGGATAAGGCCCTCCAATGAGCTCTTCAACTCAAGAATTTATCCAAAATAGAGACGCCTAGATAAGTGAAAAAGGAAAGGTCATCTAGCCCAATTTAGCTTGCTTTCTAAATTGCCAAACCAGGAAAAATTTTTGCCAAGAGAAGTTATGCTTGAGTAAACGTCAAAAGATAAACTCCTAATTTAAGGAAGGTTCACCCAACCAGATCTCGCGAATGGGAGCACACAAAGATAGATTATGATAAGTATGAACGACCTGACTTCCGCCAAAGGGGTTAGCCCACTGGGAAGGACCATGTCTATACGGGTACCACTGAAGCTCGAGATCAGAACAATCCCACAGCTTAAGTCAGCAGGAATAAGAAAAAACATTCATAACTCAAAGGAACGAAGGAAGATTAAGGTCTCGTATAGTCCTTAATAAATGATCAACAGAAGTACGTGAAACTTCATCTACTCAAGGAATGTTTACTACTTAAAGGTACAGCTCGTACGACTATTATATTTTATGACATAGGGAATAAACAAGAGCATATTTGAAGGAAGGAATCAAAGATTAAGAAAGTTCATAAGGAGAAAGGATTTTTTAAAATACGAGTAAAGGAAAAGTTACAAAGATCTCCTCCCCAGGTAGAGGGCTAACCCCTTCCTCAGACTAACTTAAAAATAAAATACCTTCCCATGTCGGGTCCAGTGGTCACAATGTTTCCACAACTTTCCTAAACACTTCTAAGGTCTTGAGGATTCCGGTCAATTTTTGACCGAGGACGAAGGATCATGACCGCTTCGTCTGCTGCCACACCAAGTCGAGCCAAAAGGAAACTTAAACCATGAACAATACATCTTCCTGAGATGAGGACGAAAAGGGTTTCACTCTCTCTTGCAAGGAGAAGAAGGGAAGATGCCAACTATGCTCGGGTTCGAGATGATCCCCAAGGATGCAAGTGGAAGAGCTATTACGCCTCATTTCGAAAGCATGTTGGTGCATGTTGTAATGAGCGGATGGTGGTTCGAAAGGATAGAGGTAGTAAAAAAAGTCAAATGCGGCCGAGGACATCACTTCGTTATAAGTCCAAGGATAAAATACCCGACTAGGTTACAAGCCTTTTTCAAAGATAAGATTACGTGACATAAGGGCTTTGCAACTATAAGCCGCTAACCAACACAGAAAAAAGGGTTCGGCGAATAAGCTTATCGACGGAAAGAAAATCATCATGAACGAAATGTTAGTGACTTTGAAGTGCAACATTTATAGGACGACAAGAGGGGAAATGACAACCTTGGGAAGAGAAGCCATGAGGATCTCAAGAGGAAGCCCCCCAACAAAAGAGGCCTCAGAAAGGGAATGATCACTGTTCTCCCAAGGAAGAAAGGAGGAATGGGGACAAGAATGAAAGTTTTGACTTTGTTAAAAAGGCGAGGATGAAGAAAGGGAGCAGGAAACCGCCTATTTATAGGCTTGGAAGAGGGAAACAACTCATTTAATGGGCATTAAAAAAGGTCATGATAGCGACCGTTGAGGCTATCCTACGCCCAATAAGTGTTCATTTCACAGACCAGTAAAAAAAATTCAGAAGACCAAATGTCATACAGATGATGCGCCAGAAAGGAAACGACACATCGAAGAGGCATGCTCCTTTACGCGCATCCACACGCCATTAACGCCTCCACTCCCAAGAGATTGATATACTTGAACCAAGGAGAAGTGAAAATGATGTAGGCATAATGGATGAGTCACGATAAAAACTATCAAGTAATTTTTCCATTCGGGACGAGCCTCCCGAATGAATAAATTTTAGGTGCAAATGTGAGTTGCCCAAGTCCAATGGGGCCTTTGGATTTTCACAACATAGGAGTAGCTCAGATGAGGAGCTCAGATAAAGATATCTTTGGACCCATATATCAAAAACTACCCAAGTCCTTGACTGGGGGCAACTGTTATGAGTTTTTTCCTGACCATAAATTAGCCGATGACACGTGTTGCGTAGCGTCAGAGGCCTCGATGAAGGAAAGTTTCAGAGGAAGAGAATAAACCTCACCTGGTCAGTACCGTGGATAATGGGGTTGCACAGACCCAAACACATGTAAGTGCAAGAATATGGTGCGCAAAGGGAGCTCGGATAACCACGAGCACAAGGTCATTATTACTCACTGAAAATAGCACTCGACAGGTCCAATAACCATGACAGGATCTCATGATAGCCTCCATCCAGTTATTCTGTCATTTAATGTTGAATGCTTTATGTCAAAGTTGCCTCCCTTTTGTAAGACATGCTCCATGTCTAGTGAGACTTCCCCAGCTGGCTACTTAAAGATTTCTTCGATACGCTTCCTCCACTTGAAGACCTTGGTATAAATATATCTACCGTAAAATAGAAAAGGTATGCCTTATCTCCGCCAAGGAAATTATGTCAGAATATTGATCATCTACTAACTTAGGCATCGGTGACCCTTAGGTAGGGGAACCACCCCCAGGTTCCCCGTGTACAGGGTTCCTTGTCTGTGTTTTGTAGATGTTGAGGTCTAGGGGAGCTTTAGCTGAGAGGAAAAGAATTTGTACCACCAGAGGAGAGAGTGTGCACAATGTTACCACTGCAGACACCTTCGGTCAGAAGGATCAACATGGTACTGTTGAAGTTTTTGGCTGAGACAATGCCTATGAGAACACACGGTTCTACAAGGAGAAAACTAAGGATTTCCATGACAAAATGATTTCAAAAAAGAGTTTTTTATTGGACAGAAAGTTCTTATATTTCATTCACACCTTAATCTATTTTCAAGTGATTTAAATTCTCGATGGGTTGGATCTTTTATTTTTACTAATGTTTTTCCTCATGGTGTAGTCGAAATTCAGAGCTTGAAGATGAACAAGGAGTTCAAAGTGAACGGACATAGACTCAAACCTTACTATGAGTCTCTTGTAACGCAATACATGGAGAATGTACCTCTTCATGAACCCGAGTGTCTTGATGGATGAATGCAGTTACAAGTCAAGCTTAGGACACTAAGTCAAGCTCTAATTGGGAGGCAACTGAAAGGATGCAGGGCACGCCGTAACCAGATTTGCTCCTCTTTTCTTCTCTTTTTAATTCTTTGCTTCATTATTGATTAAGTGTTAGAAAGTTCCTCTCTTCTCTCCTGGGATCAATTAATGTTATATTAGGGAAAATGTAAGAATTAACTAGGGAGGAAAGGATTTCAAACTTCTTTTTATCGTTGTTTCTTTTGTTTCTTTTAAAAAATGAAAAAAAATAAAAATAAAACTTAAACTCCAGCTAATCAAAATAATGCAAATAATGACATCCAGCGGGTGATATCTCCATCCGCTTCTTTCTTATTGTCTCTAGACTGGATCTCGATATCGTCTCACTATTCGTCGTGGATTGCGTCATGGTTAGTCCGTCTAGTATTCTGAGCCTCCCGTTCAACATGGTGGCTCACATGGTTTTCCCGTTCCTCAACGTTGGTCCGCTTACTCACGTTTAATAATTTATAAAGATACATGGATAGTGAATTATTGCTATAAAATAGTGTATTTCAAATATAATTCAATTACAATACACTTTTAATTACTTTAGTTATGTTATATTTTATATGTTAGTATATTTAGTATTTTATATAGTTACACAAATTATATTAATAATAAATACTTTTTAGCAAAAGAATTAAGATAAAGTTTAAAATAAACTATGAAATAGATTGTTTACCTTTAATAATGTTATTTTTTTCTTTTATACTTAGAAATAAAAAATATCTCTACTATATACTTTTTTTTTTGAAAAACGCATGATGTTTTCTACCATGTCATTGAATAATAATATATCAATAAATAAAAATAATAACAATATGGTATTGTCTTGATTTTACTCACATAAATTAGAAAAATAATATGGGGATAAATGCATATCTTTTTAATTCACATAATCAAATAAGATTATAAGTAATAATCATAGTTATAAATATAATATATTTCAATACATGTGCATCTCACGTATGTATTGACTAGTTATATTAAAAGAGACTTAAAGAGAACAAACTTTTGATTATTTTTTTACTCTTCAAACCTCCTTAAAATATAGTACAAATAGGATTTTTATTGTTTTCTCATTTAATTTAATTCATATTTTAAAATATTATTTCTATCTAATTTATTCATAAATAGTTTGTAAAATTAGTTATTTTATAATATTATGCAATTAAAAACGTAAATATCCATACATATGAATTTTGAAGGTTTTAAGCATAGTTTCAGATCAACAGTAATTTATTAGTTAGAAATATATATCATTAAACATTATGTAATATTTATGTTACCGGCACATGAAAAATCATATAAATAAAGTAGGTGAAATGTTTTCAAATAAGATAAATTAATCTTAATATCATACAATTTGACAAATTGATGAATAATCATTTTTTATATTATTCAAACAGCAAAATGCTTATAGTAAAAGTTTAAAAATGTTATAGATTATCATTAGTACTATTTTACTTTTAATTTCAACTTACAGTTATTTTCAAAATTATGTATTTGTTTTAACATTAGTATTAATCAAAATTAGTATCAATAAGATAAATTTAATAGGATAGAATTTGACAAAGTGAAGAGAAAAACTATTGATTTCTTTTTTTTTTTACCTTGATTGAATTAGTAAAAATATAAAACTATTGATTTCTTTCCTACTCTGAATTGAATTAGTAAAAATATATTATTAAATTATTTGTTATTAATTTAAAAGTACTTATTTTTATAAGAATCAATTGTTTTCTTAATGAATCGGTAAAACACATGATTTATTTTTATGTAATTAATCATTAATATTCTCATTTACTTACTGAAAGATCCCCAGGTCTTGGGGACGACCAACGGCCATCACCGTCCCATTTTCTGCCAAATAGAAGAGTCCCATCTTCCCAGCCTTTATCTCCCCTTTGGAGAATAATGACCAAACCCCCAATTTCTCGCTAGCACGCGAAGCCATGTAGTAAGACGTGCCGCATTTCTTAATAATATACACGACACGAATTTTGTCTATGCCTATGTCGAGATTATGTCTCCTATTTAAAACTTCAATTCTTAAAAGGATCATGTATGTGTTGGGGGTTTATTGGGAAGGGGCAAGATAGAATGTACCAAAATATTGTTGGAGAATGAGGAAAAATGGAGCTTCAAACCTAAAGCCATATATATGGGGGCTAGGGTGACTTGGTGTGGGGTATGGCAAGTGAAAAACTTGGGTATTCCATCCCCGAAGTCACAAATGACATCCACGCGGAAGACATCTTTATGACGATCTATAAAATGACTAAACTCATCCCAGTTCCTAACTGAAGGTACGGTGACCTTAAATTCCTTCTCTCCCCTCATGACTGACGCAGAAAACTAAAAAGGAGAAAGTAACAGAATGGGTGCAGAAATGGAAGAAGAAGTGGACTTACAAGGGGCATAAGAAACATTCAGGAAAAAAGAGGAAGACGAAGGCTTTATGTAGGACACAAACGTGAAAAATGAATGCATTGAAATTTATAGATCTAAAAAAGAAACAGAAGGTAATTAATTTTGAAAGGATTGGAATGTAGCAGGCGTATAGAATAGAGTGCTTGAAATGATAGCACCAGCCATCATCCGCAACGGGCGAATGATGAGATGACAGTTGGATAGAGGAGGAAGCACGTCTTGGAAACTCACGCTAATCGAGAACGGGAAGGTGAAACAACGTAAGAAATAACTGAGTATGTGAAATAAAAACCCACGTTTGGCACCGAGAATCGAGAATTGGAAGGTGGAATGACATAAAGGAGTGACAAAGTACCATTCGGATAGACGCGTCATCAACAACGAGAAATGAAGAAATGACGGTATACATTTTTATTATTTAATAAATGGACATTTCTGTTTGCTGTTAATATTTATAGGACTAATAAAGCGCTGGAAAGGTGAAAAAAGTTGAAGCTATCAATCCCATACCAAGGCACACGTGAAGTGAACTTATTACGTCTCAACGAATTGAAATTCATTGAGTGTATTGGGGAGGCAAATGAACATGTAGAAAAACCTCCACTGTGCCACATGGACGAAAATGATCGATCAAGAGGCAGTGACGAAATCTCCACCGCACAAGAACGGGTAGAAGGAGATTTGAATCACGAAGAGAAGATCACGTGGCTACGACTTAACTCACAGTTGAAAGATAGAGAGATGAGACAGCTGAAGGGAATAGATGAAATGAAGGGGCTAACACCTGACAAAAAATCTCATAAGTATGGGAGAGATCCTATAGACATAAAAATCCCACTGAAAACATAGAGGAGAGGGTGATCATGCCCTCCTTTTACTATTTTATTGTTAAATTACTATTCCACTACACTTTGAGGCTTATATAACAGCTCGTGTAATGAATGAGGGGGATCCAATTTTTCAATACATAAAAAAACACAATACTCAGAGCATTTACTACATTCCCTTACTCACTCTCTAATCCTTTCATTATTTTTCATTGATAATTATTACGACTCTATTGGTGTGGAAAAATTCCTTTACACATATCTTAAATTTATTTTCAAGACCAGTGTAATAGAATAACACAATATATTTACCATCCTGACATCGCTGAATTATTAGATCAACGATCTGTAGCTGCTCTATTGTTATAAAATTAGCTGATTCCAACAAATTGCATTACCTTTCTGTTAATAATTATAGTATAATGTGCTCTTCAGACATGACTTAACTGCCTTGTAAGAATGTCATGCACTTTCACGATGGATTATTTTAGGATTTCTCTTTGATTAATGAAGTTTATAAGTTTGCTGAGTGTATTTGATGTTTCGATGTTTTAAAGGATGACTTAGAAAAGAATGTTGAAGAATATCTTTTTTGGGTCACTCACCGTAACGTAGATACTATGTAGTTTTTGAATGTGTTAAATCAGAAAAAATCTGTAAAGCTAACTTCTTTTGATTATCTTATAGTTGGCTCGTGATGTTTATAATGTAATGACTAATGTCATGAGATTGGAGGAAACATATGTTTTAGTCTAATATTTGTTTAGTTATGCTTCTACAATCTGATTCAGACTTCCACATCTACTATTGAGACACTATAAATATGTGAAATGAGAGATCAAAATGTCCGGAATATATCTCCTTTAACATCTAACATCATCCGTGGAAACCCAAAATTGTCGTGGGTCACGGGTTAGCTGTGTGGTTGTTGCTGACCTATCTTTATGGTCTGTCTGGCTAGCATGTCTACCTTGACTGTCACAATTAGCTTCCCTGCATTGCTTTCTACTTTTGTGACCAACTGAACAAAGTCAAGAAGAAAGATAGGATTCATTATTGAATTTTTCTTTGTCTTTAAGAAGGGCTAAATGAGATAATCCGATAGTTCTCAAATCAAAACAATAAAGAAAATTCTAGCTTGTTTCAGTGATTCCTATCCTTCAAACAAATGGGAGTTAAACCACCAAGAAAGAAAATCCCAGCATGTTTTGGTGATCCCGATCCTTTAGACCAATTGGATGAACAGTGAACTATTCCTGTATTCGGATGGATAGTAAGCTCCAAATGCTAGCTCGGTTAATGAGGGAGGGAGGGAGGGTGGTCAAACCGGATATATCTTACCAAAAATGTCTAGGAAAGGTCATACCAAAAATTCACCCTAGAACACCGTCTATTTTACAACCACTTATCCAACACAAGAAAAGCAAAGAAACAACAAGATTAAGAATGAAACAAATACCAAAAAATTATAAATTTAATGTGCTTAAGAATTTTTAAATGGGAAAATGAATACAAAGATAGACCATGAGTACCTTCAGACACAATTAATCAAGAACCACGAATAAGAAAACCCTAAACAAAAACGGGAGGAATGTCCAAGAGAAGAAAGTAGGAACCTCAACCTGTAGAAAACAAAATCCTATCTGGACAACGTCCCTCTTGACCCCTTCATCAACGTCCAACCTGAAATTTCAGCTGCGCTTGCTGCAAGGATTGCAAGAGAGAGAACACGAACTTTGTGAGTTGTTGTAAATTAGGACCGAAGAGGTGAGAGTTGTGTCCCCGTTCGGTCCGTTCGGTCCGGCGAAGAAAAATATTAGAGCTGTGAAAAAACTTACTACTTTGCTAGTCATTTACTCTGTTTGTGAACTGAGAAAAGCAAGACAGAGGAAAGAAAATTTCCTAGAAAAAAAACAGAATCATTTTCTCAGTAACCAAACTGAACGGTCAGTCTCTAATAAATTTTAATATGCGTACATTTTTATTCAGAGCATAAATCGAATAATCATTTTTCTACACACATAAAGCATATGAAAAGAATCAAATAAATCAATTAAAAAATTAATAGTTTCTTTTAGGTTTATAAGCCAAATGATTCATTTACTCTGTTTCTAATCTCGGTTTAAATTTTTTAATAGACACGGATATGCGACGAGATCACAACGATTAGTGACTGGCATTAGGCAATGGAGTTGAAAGTCGAAGCTCGAATCAAATACTCGTCACCATCAGGGGGAAAATTTAGGGATTTTAGCAAATATGGAGATTTTTATAGTATTGGATTTTAAGTTGAGGGGTTAAAAACAAAACTTTTTAGAGCTAAAACTAAAAATAAAAGACTAAACTTTAAAACTTAGTGCAGTCATAATTGAAAAATGTGTGGGTTCAAAAATAAAAAAAATGTCTAAAATAAAAATTTTACCCACTAAAACTTAATAATTTTTGTTTTTGAATAGATTACTTGAATCTATACTCGCCTACTTGGCCCCGCCCCCACTTATATGTAGCCCGAAGCATTGATATAATATCAAAACATTTTCTTCTAACGCAAGGACAGAAACATATATCAAACCGGGATAAAATGCCATACTGTATGGAGGGAAAACAAGAGAGAAGATAAACACTACCATGGTTGATTTTTGAGCTTAATCAAATGCTATAGTCAGTCGCTCCATATTAATTTTATGGCTTTATCGTTGAATTTGAGCCATTGACGATGAATTTTTTATACCCACCTATTCTTAAATTGAGAAGAATATCACAGTTTCACCCCTTTTGAGCGGGTGAGATCTCCACAGCAAGAAGAAAAAGGAAGGGAAAAAGAAAATTGAGCCAGAAAAGAGACAACTTCATTTCTTAAAAAAAAACCCCTACGTCGTCCCACACACCCTATTTACTAACCCTCAAGCTTGACCCTAGAAACCAAATAACAGAATTCAGTTACGCAATAAATTGCCCAAATATCCAACTCAGCAAGACAATTAACAGTTAAACATTTATTTGATTTTTCCTAAAACAAAGTCCTTAAAATTTCCAGGAACCTGCTGGCTCGCCCGGGCCTACTGCTACTTTGAACTTCCGCTGGGGCCGTTGGTGCAGTGTGGCTCTCTTCAGCTGGGCTCGCTAGCTTCCTTGTTTGCACAGTCATATCACTCCCTTCTTGAAAAATCACCTTGTCCTCAAGGTGGATATCGGGGTATGTTTCTCGGAAACGCTCTAACAATTCCCATGTCGCCTCTTCGGGAGCGCTGCTGCTCCATTGAACTAAAACTTGATCGAGTAGGTTCCCATGATGCAAGATCTGTCGTGTTGCACAAATGGCTATTGGAAGTGAAACTGGTTGGTGGTGGATGAAATTTGTTGGCAATTCAACAATGTAATCTGTCGAAGGACCCCGAAAAGGTTTGAGCGTTGAAACATGAAATACGTTGTGGATCCATGCCGTCGGAGGGAGTTCCAGTTTGTAAGACACCACGCCAATCCGTTCCAAAACCTTGAACGGCTCGTAGTAACGTTTGGCTAGTTTGTTGGATTGTCGGTGAGCCACGGAAATCTGACTGTAAGGTTGGAGGCAAAGAATAACCATATCTCTAACATTAAAATTCAGCTCTCGTTGATGCTTAACAGCCTTTTGTTTCATGTGATGTTGAGCTGTGGAATGGTTGTCCTTGGGCATCGTAGCAACAGATGTCGTTCAGCCAATAAGTCATCCAAAGATTGTATTGAAGTAGACCCTGCAATGTACGGAGGAATGGATGGTGGTACCGACCGTACAAGGTTTAAAATGGCGTCATTTTGAGGCCCCTGTGATAGCTGGAATTATAACAAAATTCTACCCACCCAAGGAAAGAAAACCAAGTAGAGGGTCGCTCGTGTGTATAGGCACGTAGGTACTATTCGAGTCCCCTATTGACTACCTTGGACTGTCCATCTGTTTGTGGATGAAAAGTTGTACTGTGTTTTAAGGTGGTGCCACTGAATTCAAATAATTTGGACCAAAAATGACTACGGAACACGACGTCCCTGTCAGAAACTATGGACTGTGGGAACCCGTGAAGTCATATGACCAAATCTGTGAAAAGGGCAGTGACCTTAGAAGCTGTGAAATGTGTGGGTGGAGTGCCAAAATAAGCATATTTTGTGAGTCTATCGACCACGACTAAGATAAACGTGAACCCATGTCACTGCGACCTGAGTGATAAAATCCATAGTCAATTCATTCCAAACAAAGTTTGGAACGGGCAAAGGCTGTAATGGCCCTGTTGGTGCGTGAGTGGAGTACTTGGTAGCTTGACACAGATCAACAAGAAACAAATGTGTCCACATCCTTTCTCATGTTAGACCAAGAAAAAATCGAAGCAAGACGAACCAAAGTACGTTTAATTTCTGCATGACCAGCCAAAAGTGATGTATTAAACTCAGTAAGGATCATGGTTTTTAAGGCAGAGTGTGGGCTGATATAATAACGGTCTCGATAAAGAAGTATGCCATCACGTATTGCAAATGGATGTCTTAATGTTCCCGTCTTCCACTGATTGTGTAGTTGTACCAGGTCCCCCAACGAAGGATTTTCAGCCCTAAGAGAGTCCAATAACAAGGAGATAGGTCTGCTATCCATGGTCAAGCAAGCTGCCGCAGAGGTGTGAATAGGTCTAGTTTCAACTTCATGAGTGCGTGATAAGGCATCCGTGGCGGCGTTTTATTTGCCAGGTTTATAGTCAATCCAAAAATGAAATCTAAGGAGCTTACGAATAAATATTTGCTGGTCTGGAGTCAGAATTACTTGCGAAAATAATTCTTTGATACTCTTGTGGTCCGTTCGGATGACAAAGAAACACCCAAGTAAATATTGTCGCCATTTGTGTATCGCTTCAGCGATGGCATGTAATTCTTTAATATATGTTGAAGCAATGCGCATTTTCGGACCCAACTTGCGGCTGAAATATGAGATAGGGTAGCCTTCTTGCATAAGAACAGCCCCGATTCCCACATTAGAAGTATCTGTCTCAATGACAAATTCTGCTGTAAAATCAGGTAGCTGTAAAACTGGGGCAACCAACAAAACTTTCTTAAGCGATGCAAAAGCTTCAGTTGATTGATCCGACCACTTGAAGTTATCCTTGACGAGCAAATCAGTAGGGGGGTGGCAATGGAAGCATAATGATGAGTGAATCGCCTTTAATACCCGGTCAATCCCAAAAAGCCACGTAGTTGCCGAATAGATCCTGGAGTTGGCCAATTCGCCATTGCCTCTAATTTTTTTAGGTATGCATGCACACCGTTTGCGGACACTATATGGCCTAAATAATCGATAGAGGTATGGCCGAACAAACATTTAGACAATTTGATGAAGAATTGATGCTCCTGAAGACATAGAAATACTTGCTGCAAGTGAATGCGATGGTCATCAACAAAGCTACTATAAATAAGTATATAGTCAAAAAAGACGATAACAAATTTACGGAGATATGCCGAGAAAATCAGGTTCATAGTAGCTTGGAAGGTAGACGACGCATTAGACAAAACGAAGGGCATGACCAAGAATTCAAAATGCCCCTCATGAGTGTGAAATGCTGTCTTGATTATATCCTGGTCATGAACACGGATTTGGTGATATCTTGCACGAAGGTCCAGCTTTGTAAAAATTTTAGCCTGCCCCAATTCATCCAACAACTCATTAATTGTTGGAATTGGAAATTTATCCAGGATTGTTACCGCGTTCAGTGCCCTGTAATCCACACAAAAGCGGTATAACCCATCCTTCTTTAACCAACAAGATCGGTGAAGAGAAAGGGATGTGAGTGGGACGAATAATGCCCCGCTCGAGCATCTCGCGGACCAATTTTTCCATTTCAGCCTTTTGGAAGTGGGGATATCTATATGGGCGAACATTGACTGATTTTGAATCTGGTAAGAGATGCATGCGGTGATCATTTGGGCGATGTGGTTGCAGGGCTGTCGGGAGTACAAATAGGTCCTGAAATTGAAGGATTAGTGATTGCAATGAATGAGGCAAATCGGTTGGTAGATCAGCTTCGACGTTCGTGGTTGTTACATTGGTTTGGAGACTGTTGTGGAAGCTATGTAATTCGGAAACTCCCTGAACAGTGCTGGTTGGGAGAAGAGCATGGTGGTGGTTGAAAGAAATTGGTCGAGGCAATAGAGAGGATTCCCATGAAGGACCACTGGTGAACCGTTCCACACAAACTCCATTGATGGCAGAGCATAGTCATGGGATACTTTGCCGAGAAGCTGTAACCATTGAATCCCCAATACAACGTCCGAGCCTTCAATCCGTAATATGTACAAGTCAATCTGGAATTCATAGCCTTGTATGGAAATTGAAACCCTAGGACATAAATTAGATCATAGTAAACAATCTCCATTGCCAATATACACTTTAAAAGCATAAATTGGTGTCACTGGAATACCCAAACGTTCGGCCAGAAGTGTTTTAATGAAATTATGCGTAGACCCATTATCAATTAATACCTGGAAGTTTTGAACCCCATGGTGGCCACAAAGACGAAGAGACCGCGGGTTATCGTGCCCAGCCAAGGCATGCAAACTCGATATGTCCCCAGAAAACCACAATGTCCTCACCTGTTTCATAAGCTGCCTCGCGAATGTCATTCGGTGTGTCCTCTTTATCATCTTCGGTACCCAGAAGCAATAAAAATTTGTTGTGACATTTGTAGCCCGAGTTCCATTTCTGGTCGCAGTTGTAGCAAAGTGCTTGTTCCCATTTCTGATGTAACTGCCGGCGATAAGCGGCGAATAGGGATAGTTGGTGCCGGAAAAATGGGTGATTGAGCTATGTTGGCTGATGGAGGAGTTGTAGCTGTTCTCGTTTTTGCGGTGGGTGTTCGTGGTACTGGAAGTCCTTCCAAAATGGACGCGGGTTTGGGAAGTGAGTTGGAGATGGTGACTGGGGAGTTTGGGCATGGTTGAACTGCTTGAGTTTGTCTTGGCGCCCATTTGGACCACGGACGAGAGTCACGGCCCAGGTCCTCCATACGGGCTTCAAAATCTCTAGCTAAGGCAAATGCGTCCATTAGAGAGGGTAGTCTACTGAGGAGGAGTTCTCTCTAAATATTGGTGCGTAACCCAGAAATGAAAAAAGAAATTAAGAGAGATTCAGAGATGTCCGATACTTTGTTCATTAGCGTTTCAAACTCTGATTGGAATTCTGCCCTTGTTCCTCTTTGTGCCAATTTGGACAGTAATCCTTGGGGGTCCTCATATGCCGACGCACCAAAATGGAGCCTCAAATTCTGTAAGAAATTTGTCCATGTAGTAAGCAGCCAACTGCTCTTCATCCATTGATACCAGGCGGATGCGCGACCTTCAAGATGGAATGCTATAATACGCAATCAAGATTCATTATCGGTATTATGAAAGTAAAAAACCTCCTGTATACGGAATATCCAATTGTCCAGGTTAATGCCGTCAAATTTTGGAACATCCATTTTCATGGATCGAAAGACTGAAGGGGTTCGGAATGGCCGACTGTGCTGTCTCGGAAATGGTTACCCGTCAGTATTTGTTGTGATGGTGCCGCAGAGTAACGGTGAGGTCCTTGAATTTGGGATTGCAAATCTTCAATGCATGCCATATGTTGAAGTAAGGTATTGTTCATAGTTTTTGTATGGCTTTCAAAGAGAGCTTGTGATGCCAAGGTTTGGTTATCAAATTGGGTCTGTAGTGCATTAAGAACGGAAAGGAGTTCCGGGTCAGCCATGAGTGCACAACAATGAAAGCACCAATGATACCCTCCTGTTCTGAAATTGAGAAGAATATCACAGTTTCACCCCTTTTGAGCGGGTGAGATCTGCACAGCAAGAAAAAAAAAGGAAGGGAAAAAGAAAACTGAGCCAGAAAAGAGAACTTCATTCCTTAAAAAAATCCCCCTCCGTCCCACACACCCTGTTTACTAACCTCAAGCTAGACCCTAGAAACCAAATAACAGAATTTTCAGTTACGCAATAAATTACCCAAATATCCAAACTCAGCAAGACAATTAACAATTAAACATTTATTTGATTTTTCCTAAAACATAGTCCTTAAACCTTTCCACGAACCTGCTTGGCTCGCACGGGCCTACTGCTACTTTGGACGTTCGCTTGGGCCGTTGAAGCAGTGTGGCTCTCTTCAGCTGGGCTCTCTAGCTGCCTTGGTTGCATGATCAGATCTTTTAGTCGTCTGATTTAGAGGTCAATTGCTGTAATGTTTATCTGGTCATTTGTTCAATTCATTATTCAGTTGGTCAATAAGTTATATGAGTTTTTAATATAAATGTCCTTGTACTTCTTTGATCCATTGTAGATTTTTTGTCGAAGTTTTTGACTTATAGTCTACTTCTGCTGTAATTTGGGGAACAGAAGAAGCGAGTAAATAAATATATACTGATTTCAAAATTTCTTACTCTATAAAAAAGGGAGAATTCTCACACTTTTGTGGCTTGAATTGCCCCTTTGGTTTGGTCTTTATTACGTTTAGAGCCGTGTGTTGGTAGTGGGGTATGTCGGTATGATTTATGAACTATTGTTTTCAGTGGCATCAAGGCTATACGAGTCATTCTAGTGGTTAAAAATATTGACCGAATCTGAGCCGCTGATTTTTTTAAATGTGAGCCGTTCTTTTACAATGTGAGCTTTAATTTGAGTCGTTTATATAGTTTGATCTCAACCGTTTAGTGTACTTCCTGCAACTCCCACTCCCCCCCCCCCATCTGCTCAGAGGTCAGCTCCCACTCCTGCTGGATCACAGGGGGCGCCCAAGGAGACTGACGTTTGGAGGTGGCAGCGGTGCATGGCGGCTCCACCCATTCCTGCTTCCGTGAGCTTCTTGAAGGATCCCCGTTCCTTGCACATCGTCGCAAAGGTGTCAATTCTGATGTGGACATGGTTGCCCTTCGCCAGAAGTCCATTAACCAGAAGGTCATCGGTCTTAGTCATAGCCTGATGTAGGTAACTTTTTTCTCTTTCTTTGATTTCATCTCTTTGCTCTTTGCTCTGTTCTTTTCCATTTACTAACACTCGGAGGTTTTTTACAGGCTGTGACTTATTACAATAGGCACCAGGAGGACATCTACAGAATAGAGCTTAAGACAACGGGCTATGGGAGGAAGGTGTATGAAGAGATAAACAAGTCTCATGGCCTTGTCTTCATAGAACGAGACCATCTAAGGAAGGTTGAGACGGAGCTCCAAGGGGTTGTCGTTTGTCTCACTGAAGAACTAGATGCCGTTGCAGTTGAACGAGCGAGGTTGGAGGAATCTCTGAAAGAGTCGGAGAAGGCTGTTAAGATCAATAGGGATAACTTGTCCGTTGTTGAAGGGAAGCTAGTCGAGACAAAGGGGAAGTTATCGTCTAGGGAGGCAGCTTTAGCTGAGGCTGGTGAGTGGGAATTTGAACTTAAGGCCGGGTAGTAGGCCATTGTTGATCAGGCTGAGGTTAGGGCCTATTGTGTAGGTTACCGTGACACCAAATCCGATAAGGCTCCCCGCATTCCCCTTGTTGACCTTCTCGATGACCTTACCGAGCCTGAACCAGATGGTCCCACTTTTGACCATCATGAAGAGGCTACTCCCGAAGAGGAGTCTTAGTTTAATTTCCTTTGCACTTCACTTTTTCATTTATTTTTTACTTTTCTTGTATTTTAATTTTCCGGCAGAGAAGATATTTCCCGTTTCACTGTTTCTTTATCAACTTTCCTTTCTTCCATACTCAAATGATTTTCTTCTTCTGCTTTCTTCTATCCTTTTCTCAACCACTTGGCAAAAATTTAGTGAAAGCACTTTCACTTAACAATAAATTTTCTCATTTATATAGTTACCTGTTTACTCATTCTTGTTTTTAAGTTAGCTCGAAGAATAAGAATTGCTTTGGTTTATAATATAATAGAGCGGGCTCGTTTCCGTTTACTCGAGCTACTCGTTTTCATTGCTTTTTTGTTTTGCTCAGTTTATTTGCCATTCTGTTTCAAAGACATTAATTCTTCTTTTTTTCACCTGGCTTTAGAAGATGTTTTTTCTTTTGAGATTATGACTTATGAAATGCCCATCTCAAGGATTCAAGCCTTTAATTTCTTTTGAGAGTGACACTTATTGTTCGCCCCTCTCAAGAATTTATGCCCTTAGTTTTTTCTACAAGTAGGACTTATGCCCTTAGTTCCTTTTGGGAATAGGACTTCTGAACCGCCCATCTCAAGGACTTACGCCTTTAGTTCTTTTTGAGAGTAGGATTTATGAACTGCCACTTCCAAGGACTTACGCCCTTATTTCCGTTGTTGTTATTAGATATGAGAAGAGCTGACACCAAGAGTTTTTAAGTTGAAAACTCTTGCAGGAAAAAATCCTGGGAAGATATTTACTATAATGCTATATACAACTTTAAACAAAGTAATTCTTTAGGTGGGCTGCATTTTGCAATTTTATCAGGTCCGTTCCTTATTCTATTTTCAAATGGTAGTAGCCGCTTCCCCCTTCCAATTGATGATATATGGCCCTTCCCATGTCGGCCCAAGTTTTCCCCCTGCCTGGAAGTTCTTTCTTACGACTAGGTCTCCCTGCTCACATTTCCGTACCTTATTCTAGAAGTAAGATCTCCCCTTCTGATTGTAATGGGCCAGGCAGATCAGGGGTGCTTCTCATCGTTCTTCCAGTTCATCAAAGTTATTTCTGAGGAGTTCTTCATTTATTGCTCGTCCAGTTTAGATCTCAGAGTGGGGATCTCAAATTCAATAGGAGTCACCGCTTCTTCTCCATATGCTAGAGCAAACAGTGTTTCACCCGTTGCCTCTCTAGGACTTGTTCTATATGCTCATAGTATTGCTGGCAATTCTTCCACCCACTTCCTATTGGTCGACTCTAGTCATTTCTTCATATTGTCGAGTATAATTCGGTTTGACCTTTCAACTTGTCCATTTCCTTCTGGATCGTAGGGTGTAGAGAATCAGTTGATGATCTTCAAGTCCTTGCAAAAGGTTTTCACCATGTTTTTGGTTTATGAAGTCCATTGTCAGATAACCTTCGAACATGGGTGATTTCTTGTCTAACCCCCGCCTGAAGGCTAGTCTAGTAACTCTATCATCATAATTTTTTACTTTTACCACCTCGTCCAAAAATCTGTGAGTGTATTCTCATAGTGACTCCCATTTGTTGGCAAAAATCGTCAAAATGTACTCTATGTCTTTCATGACCGCTCGATAGGGAAAGTATTTTTCTAGGATGATAGAGGTCATGCAACAAAATTTGTAATTGAATGCACAAGTTGGGAATGATACCATTTCAGAGTTTCTCCGTCCAGGCTGGTGGGGAACATCTTGTACATTAGTTTGTCATCGTGCTGATACAACGCCATTATTTGTCTGAATCATCGGAGGTGGTCTATGGGATATTTCCCCACGTAACATTTTAATTTGGGGGTCACCGACTATTTGGGTACGGGTGCCGTCAGGATTTCAAGGCTTAACGGAGTATGGTTGTGGAATTTGAGGTCAGTCTTTCCCGAACTTCCTAGGTTTCTTATCTCCATCATTTTTCGCTCAAGTAATTCTTCCACCGCTTCTTTCGTTATGACCTGGGGTGGACGAGCTTCTCCCATAGCCTCTTTCACGTGGTTTTGGGAATTGACTTCTACCGCCTCCTTTTGTACGTTTCTACTATTTTCGTGTTTCTTATGACTTACGTCTTGCTCGTTGACCCCCGAGTGGATTTCTCATTCCTCGTTATTCGCCATTTGACTAACTTCAACACATGTCCTCATTAGCTCTTGCTGAAGCATGTTGATTTGCTCATGCACAGTCTTCCATGGACTATGCAGCGCCTCCATGTTCCTTATTTCCATTTCTTGCATCCCGTTTAGGAATGTCTATAGTAGAGTTGGTTGATCCATATGATCATCTCCATTTCTGGTTGTTCCCACTCAGATCTAGTTCTAGGTATATTTAATGTTTCTGTAGATCTCCTCACTACCTCTTGATCGATCATTTCCATCCACGTGGCATAGTGAAGGTTTTCTACCTGTTCAATATGCTTAAGTGGAAATGTGAATTTCTATGGTTTTGACTAAACAATTTCCAAATGCAACGCTTACTTATCAGTATAGTTAGAAGACTTAATTTTGCCACGCAAAAGAATACATAAAGATGAGGAAAACTAAAAATCAAGAAACAATATAGACAATACGGGCACTTATTGCACAATCATGCTCGTTTGGTACCTCTTCCAACTTAATTTGGGATTAAAAAATAGAAGTAATTAACTAATATAGAAACCAAGTCTAGCCTTATCATGTCCAAAATCGCAGATGAGTCCAATGAGCTAAGGAGGAGTATAAGTCGAGCTACGTTCTGTAAGGGTAAAAAATAGAGAGGAAGAGTCATCGATGGTGGAGAAGGAGAGCCATTGGCGTCGGAGAGGAGTTGACGGTGTGTGTGTGAGAGAGAGAGAGAGAGGAAGAGAGAGATCGCTAGGTTAAGGGAGATGGAGGGTTTTGAAGGGGAGAGAGACCGTGAGGTTTCGATTTGAGAGAGGGGACTCAAATTAGATTCAGGATATAAGGAAAAATAAGTCTTTTACTTTCTAGAAACCAAGGCCATGTTTGGTAGCCCGGACTGGATAGTATAAAGAGACTAAACAATATCAAAATAATGGGAAATTTTGCATAATAGATAATACTAGGTGGTGTTTTAAGAAATAACTGGATTTCAATATAATTAGGTAAATAACAACTTTTCTAAATAGTCAATAATTTTAGATAAATATGCCCATCATCTATAAATAACATACTACCTATATTTTCTGGTAAATCATATATGTGAATTTGATAGACTTAATTGATATACCATACAATTAATAAAACAATAGTTATCAATGGATTTAACCCGTAATCAAGATCTAAACCACTACTTTTTTATATATTTTTGGGGAATCTTTAATTTCTATCTAAACCGCTACTTTTCTAACTACATCAATCAATTAAATACTGAATAAAAAATCTTAAAAAGAAATCAAATTAAATCAATAAAAAGTCAAATCAGTGATAATTCAATCAATGAACTAAATTTGAAAATTCTAATAAATTGATATAGAATGAATGTTATGTACGGTTATCATAGTAAATCATACGTAAATAAGTGATATCACTTGACTAAATTATGGCAGATATTAATGTTTTAATTGTATAATTGTAATTTTCATAAACGATAATTACATACTTAACGAAAAAATTTGAAAACCAACAGATCCCGCCTTCACCTTAAAAACGGATCCAATATTAACTTTCCTAAAACACATTACCTGATAACATATTTCATTTCAAAATTAACCAATCAAATTTCACTAAAATAATTGGAAAAGTAAATAAAAATATAACTATTTTTATGGAAACTACTACTTAATTAATTGTGGTAAATAACAACTAACTTAAAATGTCAATCAATCATCCAAAAAAAAAGAAAGAAACTCTACAAAATCTCAGTCAATATATCATAGCAAATCAATTGTTTAATTAGAGTTTTCGTATTTATTGAAAATTTTAAAAGCTAAAAAATCTCGTTTGCACTAACCTAAAAAAATGTAACCAATTTTAATTTCCCTCTACATTAATTGAAATAAAATTCTATTTTGAAATCCACCTATCAAAATTGATCGAAAAAATTGGAAAAGTAAAAAAAACTCAAACTATGGCTATGGAAACTACTTTAACTATCGTAAATAATAACTACCCTAACTTGTCAATCATTCATCAAACCACAAAACCGAACAAACCAAGAAACCCTCTCAAACTTGATCAATACTCTCCAATCCTCCATCTACAAAGCCGAGATAACCTCCATTGACGCCCTTTTACAGCACGTGTAGAACTCCATTGACAACGGCAAAAGGTTCAAGGGATTATCATCTTTTCTCTTCTATCATCTCCAACAAGTTGAAGGTATTATTAAGCAAATAAAAAATCGTACAGTTTTTGACTACTTGAATCAATATACCAATAGTGGTTGGATTTGGTAAAAATGCCATGATTTTTTTTTGCTTTCTTATAATTTATATCACTGATTAGACATGCATGTACATTTTATTGATTTAAAAAACGAGATTATTGAGTATAACATCTACTGAAAACTATGTTTGTTGTTATAGTTTAATCTAGTTTCTAACTGAGTCTTCCATCAACTAACTCTAAATCATATTTAAAACTTTTTGAAAACATTAACAATTAATATTTCAAATTACTATAAGTTTTATTAAGCATAACATGTATTGAATATTAGAGTAGTTTAATCTAAGTTCCAACTATAGTTTGTTAATCAAAGACTAATTTATAATCTTTCAAGAATCAAATAGTTCTGTACAATTTTAGTAATTTTGTTTGATCCATAAGTTCTTATCATTGAGTGGTTAACGTTGTTGTGCTCGATAAAATATTTATATGGGTAAATCATATAATTCTGTATTGTTTGCGGCATAGTAAATATATAATAGATCGTTGTTACTTGATATATGTTATGCAATTAGTATTATATACCAGTCTAAGATACTAAATCATTTATCGATATAACCAATATGTCAATAACATATTGATTATCTAATATGTTATATTATTTAACTATATAAAACTATGATAATCATTTATTTATTGTTTATGGTAGCACTAATTATAACAGACAAAAGTGTTGAAGGTAAGTCATCAAAATCAACCAAAAAGAGCACCAAGCAAAATGAGGTCAAATGAGAATCAATATATTTTTTAATCTCTACATACTTATTATTGTAAACTCCTAAGCAATATGATACTGTTACATGGTTTAAATTGATTGTATTTGACTCGAACTGGAACAAAAACAAAAAGATGAATCTATTCTCTAAGCTAAGAATAATGGAACATGTAAACCTGAGTTTAATTGAGAAACGGAGAGATGCATTCAGGAAAGGGTGTTTTGGACACTTTATTGACTTCCAAATTAAGAAGTTTCCAGCTCAATTAATTTTTCATATAGCTAGAAAATAGTGTCACCATTTGAGGAGTGATGCAATTTATTTCAATTTCAATGGGGAAGTTGCTCGTTTCACCATAAGGGATTTTGCGGTCATAAGGAGTTTAAGATGCACTTCATCAGTACATATTGATAGAGCTAGTTTTGGAGATGGGAATTTGAAAGAGAAGTACTTTAAGAATAATAAGACAATTTCTAGAAAGAAGTTGAATTCCGCATTTCATACTTGGACAATTGCCAAAAATGATGATGAGGAGATAGTTGGGCTTGAAAAGTTGTATTTCCTAGAATATTTGTTGATTCCAAAGCATGAGCATATTTTGGTTGACCGTTTTCATATTTTGTTGGTTTATAATGATGATCTATTTGATGAGTAGTGGTACCACGAGGATAAATATTTGGACAGCGACAAATCAACTAGACAAGAGGGATTTAATGGACATGATTTCCATGCATAGGAATGTAAGTATAAATTAATTTAGATATATTATATTTAAATCTATATTTGTTATTAACTTAACATACTTACATTTAATGGTTGAAGCTGGAGATCGAGAAATTTCAAGCAACTTCTGATGAATTAAAGAGTATCGACTATGACAAAATATTTGGATAATCCAAAGGTAAAGAGGTGGTTAATACTCAACTAGAGATTGATGATAATCAAAATGAATTTCAGAATATTGTTGAAGCTTCTGAAACTAAGAAAAGAAAAACAATGAAAGAATTTTCAATTGAAGCTAAAAGAACATCTAGAGGAAAAAATTGATAAGCAATTTGAGAGGATCGACTCTATGTTGGAAGAGTTGTTGAGTCTATCAAAAGAAGCAAAAATCTGAACAGAACATGGAAATCATCCCGCAACTTGGAACTAATGTTTTCACCCCTCCAAACTTTCATATCATCACTCAGAAGCAAAAACCAGATGCATAAATCGATGTTTTGGTTGACTGACTGTGGTTGACTGAAAAACTTGATGTTTTACTATTTTAAGTACTTTAACTAGATGATAAATCTGATGGATTTTTTTGAATGAATTAAGTAGCTGGTAGTTGTAAATCATCCATATATCAACTGAATATTGAGAATTTTAGTGATAGATATATGGCTGATTATGAGTGATAAATGTTTTCTTATGAATATTTGCTATTTATTTTCAAAATGAAAGGAACTATTGACGCTGATTATATTGACTTAGAAAGAAATTTACAAGTCTGAGCTTACTGATGTTAATTTTTTTTTGTTTTTTCATGAGAAAAACAGAATATCATATTTCTATTATTTTGATATATGTATGAGATTTTCATAAGTAAATGTTGATAAGTTAATCATTGGTTATCTATTTTTTTGTTTAATTACATATTAATCAATAACTTATGTGAAAGGCAATAGATTATATCAATAATCTAATTTTTTGTGTTGATATTGATTGTCTATTATGTGATTAGGCAATAACTATTATCAATAGACTAAAATACCTAATTAATATTAAAAACCATTGTCAATAGATTATTAAAAATATGAGTCACTAAAATGTTAAAAACCATCCAACAAATTAATAAAAACAACAAAAACATTAATCAAGAAAAACTTCTTATCATAAGCATATCAACCTCAAAATCTAATCTCTAACTTTTATTTCTTTAATTGACTGCTAGTTGACTCCACCAGGTCCTTGCATCTCTTTCGGTACTGATCATATGACACGTTCCACATTTTACCTTGTTAAATTCACCTATCGATGGGATCCTTTGCTTCTTCGGTCTATCAGTTGAACATCTTGTTTTAGGGGGGGTAGTATATGATGAATTTGAATGTCTTCAGGAACATATTCTATTGACTATCATTATCAAGAGAATGAACCAATTACTCATATGTTGCATCTAGCTCGCTCTTGAAATAATACGATGAAACATACAAGTATGGATTTAAATGCCTATAAGTCATTACAGCTAAAGCATGTGCATAGGTTATTGCGTCTATATCCCATCTCCGACATGTACATAACTTATTGGGTAGGTTTACAATGAATAGTAAATCATCATCAATCACCTAAAATTCATGCATGTCAACAACAATAACCTGAAATAAAATATGTGTTGTACGATTATCAACTATTAATAAATTTAATAAATATATCAATTCAATATTCAAAATAAAAATACTTATAATCATTGATTGGGAAAGACCCATTTACTTACGTGGACATTTTTCTTCCCATTGAGTTAGCGTCATAATCATGCAACTAGATGCTACTCTACACTCATGATACCACCTTTATGTCAATTGCCTTTAAATTCAATAAAAATGTAACTGGTAAACCACGAACATCTTTCAATACATTGTTAAAGCTCTCTGATATATTTGTAGTCATGACATTATATTGATGTCTAACAAAGTGAGAACTCTCATACCCAACATCATGAAGATAAGAATAAATTGAAGGATAAAAAAATTTCAATGCATGCATATTGATTTCAAAGTCTTCAACTGTATATGCTTTCGCACATCGATAAAAGATGGGGTCAACAATTGAGTTTTTATACTTAGACTTGATATTAAATAATATATGTTGCATACACAATCCAAGAACAACATTCACGAATCATTTATATACCACATTTGGGATACTATTGTGTCTATCAGATATAATAACGAAATTTTCCCTATCACCAATTACTTCTTTCAATTTTTCGCAGAATCTTCCCCATGATAAATTATTTTTTGAATCTACAACAGCAAAGGCCAAAGTAAAATTTTGATTATTACCATCCAACAAAGATGCTGTCAACAACGTACCAAGATATTTGTTCCTTAAAAAAGTTCCATCTACTGAAATCATTGGTCCACAATGTTGCCAACCTTTTAATGCAGTCCCAAACACATGAAGAGGTATTTAAACGTGCCATTCCCATTATTCTGAATTATTGTCACGGTATCTACATAAGAAATCATCAAATTGATAATTAACATAAAAACGAATACAATTAGATTTATTGAATTTGTAGCCAATCATTGAAATACTAAAAAATGATATTCCTGGTTTTTTTTCTTTCAATACATAACATATGATGGTAATCTTTGTACGATTCTTCTAGAGTCCCTCGAAGCAAATCCAACGCATTTTGCTCAGCTTTCCATGCCTTATAATAGCTAATAGTAACTCCATGCTTCAAACGCATATGATCAATAATGTCTTTGGGAGCTATCTAGTCTCGTACATCATTTCTATATTTACCTTTAATGCATTGACTAACAATGTCAGATGTTGTTTGATGATGATCACTTCAAATTATATCTAACAAACAACTATGTTCTTTAATATATTTACGCACTATCCAAAGCTCACCATCTCTGTATAGATGCCCGAACAAACCACTTAGAATGATTATTAACATAACAGACATTTATTCTTTCTCGATTGGATCATTCAATCCTGAATTCGAAATTCCCTTTCAATGCAATCATGTGCAACACCTTTTATATTTATTTCTTAAAAATTATTTCATTTTTATGTCAAAATTACTTGGGATATTTTCTAATCAACCAGAGCGATAAAAATGTCATCGTCTTGAGCATCCTCGCAATCCATTGATGTTGATTGACAACCATCGTCAAACACGTAATTTTGTAATTCAGAGCATTGGTTTCTATTGAACTCACTATTGTCAATAATAAGTGGACAGTTAATCCCATTCTCATTCCTTATCAACGAAACATACCATTTAACGTCCTTAACATTTTGTATTTCAACAGTAGTTGATGAAGCATTGCCAAATTGTAATTTGACAATAATTTTAAACGGATCTCTTCCATCAATAAAATCTAAAACCATATTAATGCCTTCTACTAGCTCAACAAACGTCATGTTAGCATCAACCAAAAATAGTGTAGAACGAAAATCAACATAAAATTTTCCCTCATCCCATCTTCCATCATACATAACAATGCTAGAGATCTTTAGATTGCCTTAAATATGTTTTTATGAAAATTACATGAAAATCAACCATCCAAACTCAATAAAAAAAATAATAAACAATTAATATAGAATATTTCAATATATGATATACTGTACAAGAATAAAACTATATTCTGATATATGTAAATGGTTGATTTTAAATAATAACAGTTGGCTATATGTATTATTCTAAATAGACTATTGGAATTTATTGATCAATCAATAAATTTACTATTTCATATAATAAATGAGCTATTGAAACTATGTACATAATGATTTACTCCAAACAAGAAAATATATTTCGAAACATACATCATCGAATCAAACGAACAATATTTCTTTAAATCATGACACTGAATCACATGCATAACAAATATCAAAACATCTAACAATGAAACGCATACTGAACACATAACGACAAACGCTGATTAAGAACAACTGCAAAATACGTACGTAACAAGAAAAACATTCGGGTAAAAGTGAAAAAAAGTTGATACTAACAAATTATTAACAAAAAAAATGACATATAAAAATTATTAAAAAACAATGACATTGAAATAAAAAAATTATCCATTACGATAATTTAATAAGAAACAAATGATAAATATTTTTCTAACAAAAACCAACCTTCCATTATTGAATCCTCAAAAAATGTATGGAGAATGAACCTTAAAGCTTGAGTGTATATAGAATATGAATGAACACAAAAAGTAGGTGATAGTCTCACAATAATGGAGAATGAATGTAATCAATGAGTGTTATTTTCCTTCAAACAAATCAAGAAATTTGGGAAATCTAGATGGTAAAATCTTTCTAATGGAAGTATCATGTTAGTGGTAAATCAAAACATGTCAAAAAGATGATGAATTTCTTTCAAACAACACTGGAAATTCAGATGGCAATTATTCGGATATGGAAACGATAATTTCCATAACTGAATTCACTAAAAAATGGTAATAAAAAACAAACAATTAATTTAAATTTAAATTAAATTAAAAACAATATATATTAAGGATAATATAACCCGGGATTTTTTAAAATAATAATATCTCATTAAGTGAAATGGCTCCACAAGTCAGATGATAGAATCTGTCAAACGAAAGGTAAAATCAACAACCAAAAATCATCAACAGGTGGTTGATGATGTGGCGACCTGCTATACAATAACTCAACTTTCAAAACCTGTCTATTTTGTGCAATTACTTTAAAATAATATTGTTTAACATTTGGCGAAAAGAATCATTTGTATTATCTAATAGGATGAGACTTAACATCATATTAGCTAAGAGAAGGGACTAAAAAGGACAAATGCAAAAGTGAAATTGCCATGAAGAGACCCTTGTGATAGACTTTAACCAAATAAAGACCCATGGGATAGACTTAAAGATATTAAGACCCTTGTGGAAGACTTTATAGAGTAAAAGACTTATTTAGATTTATAATGAAATAATTTCATTTGAGTCCCACTTCTGAACTTTCTATGCAAACTCACTCTCGATGGTCACTCCCCTCTGCGAAAGATTTCTCCTGACGATAGACTCATCTTCTCAGCCAAGGAATTTGAAGCCCTTCTCTGTGAACTTGTAAATTCCATCTCTGCGAAATCATTCTCTGTAAAACCCGAAACCATTCAAAACTCTTCTCTGTGAAGCGAAAGCCTTCTCTGTGATTTCTTTCGACAATAGTCCACAGAACCCTTGGTTCGTTATCTCAGAACACTAAGATTGCCATGGAAGCTCTTTACGGAGCACTGAGATTGCCGTTGAAGCTCTTCATGGAACACTTAGATTGACGTTAACGATTACCGTTAAAAACCCTAGTCCACTAAAGTCGCGCAATTGCTATTTGAAACCTAAGGTTCTTAGATTTTGATTTCATCTTTTCTAAAATTGCTATGCTTACTGGCTTACTGATTCTCATTCTCATATAGTATACTTACTGGCTTACTGATTCTCATATAGTTACTAGCTTACTGATGATCACACACTGTGTAAATCAATTGAAACTAAGAGGTAAATATTTTTATGTTAGGTTTATGCTATGTATAATTGTTGCAAGCTCTTGCCTTTTGGTGTAACACCCAACTTTTATGGTTAGTAAACTAGAAAATTATGTTTCTTAGAATGGTTAAGTATTTTTTTAGTATAGCTCTCTTTATTATTATTGTTGATCTATTTTCTTTGATTATAATATTCACATTTTATTGTATGTTTTACATCATTGCTCTTCTATTAAAGTAAAAACTATGATTGTTTTAATGATATTTAGCTCACGTTAAAAGTTGTGTGTAGATTATCTAAATTCTATTAACAAAATTTGGTAACTCATATTTTCAAATAAGATTTTTTTGATTTCATATTTTAATAAAAAATCAATAGTATTAGTTTTTTTAAAGTGGGATTTATTATTATCTCACTTTGCATTTCAAATTAGGTGGTTTTACCCTCTTCCACCATTTTGGTTTTTTTGGTTGCACTCGCCTCCCCCTCCCACCCCACCCCACCCCACCCTAAATCCTTGTAACTGTTGTAAATGGAGTTTTCCATTAGATTGAAAACTCATACTCTCTTAATCAAGAAAATCTCTACCTCCTTATTCCCTTTTGCCTCTTCTATTACAATTAAATCCCACAGCCTTTTTGCTCCTTAACGATCAACTAAAAAATACCGATAGTTTGTTCTCTTACTCTCATTAATCAAAATTTTTTATATATTTCAGGAATATCGACCTTTCATTTCGAAGAATTGGTTTCGCTCTTTTGCTTCCTTGGGTCATTAAACTTGTTATTGGTACGTTTATTTATCTTCATGTTAAATTATACACATATATAATTGTATCATCTTAATTTCATATGATATAAAGTTTACAGAAAAAATAATAATAAATGGTTATTGTTTTGTGAATATAGAAATAACCGTTGTTGTATATTTCTGATGAAAATTCTGATAGTACAGATAAAATGATTTTCTATTACTAAGAATTTATTGATAAAAAATTCTGAAAATATTATTAATATCATATAAGACATTAATATTACTCCTGTGAAAATTTAAAAATTTTAAAAATTCATTTTCATGGTGAAAACATTTTTTCAAATCTTCTTCAGAAACCTGAATATTAGGGTAGACCACTTCATCTTCATGGCTTCGTTTCGGGCATACATTACATCATTTTAGCCCCAAATATTTTACAGTAGTTTTTATCATATATAAATATATTTCTGTAAGTTTTTGTAATTTTTTGTAACTTTTGAATAAGATATGTATTTTAAATGAGTTGTTAAACTTGTAAATCTAAATTTCAGTTTACTGCCAGACAGATTCTAGTTGATAACAATTTTCAATGCTAAAATACTTTCAAATAAATTATGAGATTTTAAATCAAGATCTATGGGACATTTATCAACGTCTAGAACTATGTTTTGTAATTTTTTTGTTCAATACAATTTAAAATGAAATTTCAAAACCAGACATCCAAACTATTTTTCTTCGTTGGTGTTTGAAAACATCTAAGAACATAATCTTTCTCATTTATCCTTTTAGGACTTGAGCTTTAGGAAGTTACAGAGGTATACAAGGGTAGTGAAATTTTCATATGTAATTGTTTGCATTGTATGTTTGAAAATTTATAAAAGAACTATGTTTCTATTATGTGTATAGTGTATTATGATGTTTCTTTCTTCATAACATTGTTCAATTATGTCCTGTTGTGTTTGATGAGTTAATATATGTTGTAAGATAAGAATAAATGTTAAATGTATGTATGAAGAATTAATTCTATGCCATTAGAGTCATATGCCCACCATTCTACTCTGTTCGCCATGTCATTCGGGAAAGGTCTTTGTTTGCCTAATCCTTAGGGAAATGGTGGTCTCTATTATATGCTTTGGTTAGTTTTTTAGGAATGCGTTAGCGCAATTGGTTCCACCTCTTCAAAGGTGCGGAGTAGTACTCGTGAGAAAGGCCACCTGTACGTACCTCACAGCTAACAATTACTGACGGGTAATCTTTGTTCTGGGTGTGGGGTCGAACTCTAATGGAAGTTGGCTAGCGAACTCTATAAGAAAGATCTGAGAAGTGTGCATGTGTTAGGAATTATATGTGACTTTGAACGTTGTTCTGTTCTGCATATGTGATATTTTATTTACTTAGTATATTTCTGTGTACTCACTCCATTTTATTATAGATTTTCAAATGATGATAACATTAGTGAGGAGTTTATTGTTGAAGAGGTCTAGAGTCTCTGGAAATGAACAAGAGTCATCGAGTCGTATTTAAAAGTCTTAGTAATTGTTTATTTAAAGTTGTGTTTTATTTAAGTTAAATCGTGAGACTTCAAAACACGTACTCTTGGGTATTTGAATGTTTTATTAAGTAAAATTTATTTCTATGTAATTAGGAGTTTGATGAAGGATTTGATTTTCTATAATATATTATTATATTTGATATGAGTTTTTTGAAATTGACCTAGCTTCCGCGATGTTTTGGTAAAATATTTAACTAAAATTTGGTTAAATTCTTGGGTTGTTACAGTTGGTTTCAGAGCGATTACGGTTCTGTAGACTAAGGTTTTTGTCAAAAAGTTTTTTGAATTTTGATTTAATTGATGAAATTTTTATGAATTTCTTTTTTATGAATTTTAAGAGTGCATGCCAGAATTTAGGGTTCTGATTTTTTTATGACAAGGATACAATATTGAATTATTGATATGCGATATCTGAATGATTTTTGTGTTTGTCTTAGCTATGAGTTTTTTTAACAACTCTGGATCGGCTGTTAATGATGAAGAAATATATGTCGTGGAGTCCAATTTCTCCCTACTTCCTACGCGATTTACAAGAAAGATGTTATTGGACCCAAATCGCAGACGTCCGTTTAGAGTATAGAATCCACGGATCATCGGGAGGGGATCACATAATCGTGCTTCAGCACTGAGCATAGAGGGGCGGTATATCCTATAGCTAGAATTTTTCCCCGAGAGGTGGGAATTCGATGTTTTTCAGTGACGCATAATGACGTTGGGGATGAGTCGATTGGATCTAACGATGAGGAAGTTACCCAACCATTATGCTTATCTCCTAGGCATTCACGAGCTGAGATTCAGGCGTCTCTCATTAAGGACTACGCACCTGGTTGTGGCCCAGGGCGTACATTATCCCTAGAGCCCTAGGTCCACAAGAAGGTGCATAGGAAGATCTAGAAGAAGACCCAGATGAAGATTTTCATTGAAATTTATGATTTCTATAGATAATATTAATTAGAAATTCTTTATATTATTTTCCTTAGAATAAGTAGTTCTGTTAGTTTCGTGTAGTATGTACCTTTTATCGATAAGTTGAATTAGACGACTCTGGTTAAGGGTATAAGAGCATGTTTTTTGTGGTAAAATTGGGCATTTTTGGAAGACTGCCCTGAGATGAAGGACAAGCCTAACAGTCAAATGATCGGGAACATACCCAAAGTAAAAGGGAAGGTTTATGACGTGATGCTTCAAATGTGGTATCAATTACATTTCTCATTCATGGAGTTGCTGCATTTGTATTGTTAGATTCTGGCTCTACGCATTCCTTTATTTCTACTAAGTTTATCAGGAGTTTAAATGTAGATATAGTACCTCTCAAGGTTGAACTTTGTGTACCCACCCCTTCGGGTGGCGTTCTGTATACAAACAAGGTCATCAAATCTTGTCCTGTGGTGATAGATGATAGAGTGTGGAGGCCACTCTTACTCTTTTAAGTATGCACGATTTTGATGTTTTTTTTGTATGGATTGGCTAGCTTCTAACTACGCCAATATTCTTTGTTGTGAACAGGAGGTCATGCTTCACCCCTAAGATATGTCAAGTTTCAAATTTATGAGAACACATTTGCACGAAGTACCTCAAAGCATATCATCTCTGCAAGCTAAATGGCTGATTACCAATGCTTGTTGGGGCTACATGGCTAGCATGTTGGACATGCGAGAGTTGATGTTAAAGCCGAGCAGTATCAACGTAGTTAAAGATTTTCCAGAAGTCTTTCCAAAAACGTTGTCAGGCATACTACATGTTAGAGCCGTGGGCTTCAACATTGAGTTAATTCCTAGAATAGCCCCATATCTAAGGCCTCATATCGAATGGCTCCTACGGAGATGAAAAAATTTAAGGAGAAACTGCAAGAATTATTGGATAAGTATTTTATTCACCCCAGTGTCTCACCCTAGGGTGTACTCATTCTCTTTGTAAAGAAGAAAGATGGCTCTACGAGACTTTGTATCGACTATAGGGAGTTGAACAAAGTTACCATTAAGAATAAGTACCATCTACCGCGCATAGAAGATTTGTTCGACCAACTTCAAGAAGCTTATGTTTTCTTGAAAATTGATTTGCGGTCCGGGTATCATAAATTGATAATAAAGAAAGAGGATATACCAAAACTACTTATTGTTCAACAAGTGAATGATGCAATTTACGAAATTCGAGAAAGAATTAGAACTGCTCAGTTTCGCCAAAAGAGTTATGCGGATATTTGTAGGAAGGACTTGGAATTTGAAGTGGGCGATAGAGTGTTTATTAAGATAGCTCCCATGAGGGGAGTTATGAGATTCGAAAAGAAAGTAAAGCTTAGTCCTCGTTTTATAGGTCCTTTCGAGATCTTAGAACATATTGGAGTTGTGGCTTATCGTGTGGCTCTACCGCTAGACTTGGGTAGAGTACATGATGTATTTCATGTCTCGATGTTGCGTAAATATATTACTGAATTGCCCCATGTTTTAAGTTGTAAACCACTTCATCTACGTGAAGATCTAACTTATGAAAAAATACCAATTCAAATACTTGACAAAAGACTCAAGTTTTACGAACAAAAGAGATCCATTTGGTGATGGTGCTTTGGAAGAATCATGAGGTTGAAGAAGCCACATGGGAACGCGAAGAAGAAATTCAGACTCATTATCCAAACATTTTTAAGATTGACTCGGAAATATTTTCGAGGATGAAAATTTTCATAGGAAGGGGAGGATGTAAGACCCGACTTTTATGGTTAGTGGCTAAATATTTTTCTTAGAATGGTTAAGTATTTTCTTAGTATAGCACTCATTATTATGATTGTCGGTCTATTTTCTTCGATTATAATATACACATTTTATTGTATATTTTACATCATTACACTGCTATTAAATCAAAAACTATGGTCGTTTTAATGATATTTAGCTCACAAAAATTATGTGTAGATTAATTAAATTCTATTAACAAGATTTGCTAACTCATATTTTCAAATTAGTTTTTTATTGATTTCATATTTTAATAACAAATCAATAGTATTAGTTTTAAAAAACATGAGATTTATTATTACCCCACTTTGTATTTCAAATTAGGTGGTTTTTCCCTCTTCCACCATTTCCCTTTTTTTGGTTTCTCTCTCTCTCTCTCTCTCCCTCTCTCCCTCTCTCTCTCACTATTGTAAATGAAGGTTTCCATTAGATTGAAAACTCATACTCTCATAATAAAAAAATCTCTACCTCCTTATTCCATTTTGCCTCTTCTATTATAATTAAATCCCACAACCTTTTTGCCTCTTAACGATCAACTACAAAATATCGATAATTTGTTCTCTTACTCTCATAAATCAAGAAATTTATATATTTCAGAAAAATCATTTCAATATCAATCTTTTGTTTTGAAGAATTGGTTTCGCTCTTTCGTTTCCTTAGGTCAATAAACTTGTTATTGGTACATTTATTTCTTTTCATGTTGAATTATACACATATAAAATTGTATCAGTTTAATGTCATATGATATAAAGTTTAAAGAAAAAATAATAATAAATGGTTACTGTTTTGTGAATATAGAAATAATCGTTATTGTATATTTCCGATGAATATTCTGACAATAAAGATAAAACAATTTTCTTTTACTAAGAATTTATTGGTAAAAAATTCTAAAAATATTATTAATAATATAAGACATTAATCTGACTCCAGTAAAAGTTTCAGAATTTAAAAATTCATTTGAAAATTAAGGACATACCACTTCACCTTCATGGCTTTGTTTCTGGCATACATTTCATTTTGGCCCCAAATATTTTAAAGTAGTTTTTATCATACGTAAATATAGTTATGTAATTTTTGTAATTTTTAGATAAGATATGGTATTTTAAATGATTAGTCAAACTTGTAAATCTGAATTTCAGTTTACTGCAAGACAGATTCTAATTGATAACAATTTTCAATACGAAAATACTTTCAAGAAAATTATGAGATTAAATCAAGATTTATGAGACATCTATCAACGTCCAAAACTAAGTTTTATAATTTTTTTGTTCGCTACAATTTAAAATGAATTTTCAAAACCAGACATCCAAACTATTTTTCTTTCATTAGTGTTTGGAAATATCTAAGAATGAAATATTTCTCCTTTATCCTTTCAAGACTTGAACTTTAGGAACTTACAGAGGTATATAAGGTAAGTGAATTTGCATATTTAATTTTTTGCATTGTATGTCTGAAAATTTATAATAGAACTATGTTTCTATTATGTGATGTATAGTGTATTATGATGCTTCTTTCTTCATAACATTGTTTAATTATGGTGCTATTATATCTTATTATATTGTATATTTGATGAGTTAATATATGTTGTAAGATAAGAATAAATGTGAAATGAATGCATGAAGAGTTAATTTTGTGCCATTAGAGTCACTCACCCATCATTATATTTTGTTCGCCTTGTCCTTCGGGAAAGGTCTATGTTTGCCAAATCCTTAGAAAAATGGTCTCTATTATATGCTTTGGTTTGTTTTGTGGGAAGGCATTAGCGCAACTGGGTCCATCTCTTCGAAGGTGTAGAGTAGTACTCGTGAGAAAGGTCACATGTACGTATCTCACAGCTAACAATTATTGATGAGCAATTTTTGTTTTGGGTGTGGTGGCGAACTCTAATGGAAGTTGGTCAGTGAACTCTATAAGAAAGATCTGAGAAATATGCACGTGTAACGATTTGTATGTGACTGTGAACGTTGTTCTATTTTGCATATGTGATATTTTACTTACTGAGTATATTTCTATATACTCAATTCATTTTATTATAAATTTCCAAATGATGATAACATTGATGAAGAGTTTATTGTCGAAGAGGTCTAGAGTCTCTGGCAACAAACGAGAGTCATCGAGTCGTATTTAAAAGTCTTAGTAATTGTTTATTTAATGTTGGGTTTTATTAAAGTTAAATCGTGAGACTTTAAAACATGTACTCTTAGGTTCTTGGATGTTTTATTAAGTAAATTGTTTTTATGTAATTAGGAGATAGATGAAGGATTTGATTTTCTATAATATATTATCATCTTAAATGTGAGTTTATTTATTTTTTTTTAAATTGACCTAGCTTCCCCAATGTTTTTGATAAAATTGGTTAAAATCTTGGGTTGTTACATTTGGTCTTAAGCTGCGACATCCCTGAAATGATGCATATAGGCTCACCAATATTTGAGCTGCAAAAGGGAGAAACTTACGTTACTGAAGATGATAGGGACAATCTTAGCTTCCTGTTGAAAGACAGAATAAGAAGAAGAAAGTTAGATACTTGGTGTTAAGCCCCAACCCCCAATCAATTTAGAGCCGAGGTCATTTATAATGTCACCATACAAATTAGGCATCACCCGTACAAATTTGGTTATTTCTCTCTGTTGTGCATGAATTCTACCTTTTGTTATGTTTGGATATCATTGTTTGTATTCCAAGAGGATGTCGTTTAGTCACTGGCCTGATTTCCTATAAAATTGTATGACAAATAACAATTGTGGAAAGTTGAGTTGGTTGAATTGTATATACTATATGATGGAGATTCTTGATATGTTACTCCCACTGGAAAACATATAAGTAACATGATGAAAGAGGGACAGGTAAATGAGAGCACTAGTTTTATTTTTGTGGATGCCTGTGATAAAAAATTGTAAATACTGAAATTGTGGGTTATTAAATATACTGAAATTGTTAAATATATTTGGTTATTTGACATTCATTTAATTGTGTACATGTAGGTTCGGTTGTGACATATTTACGTTGAAGTCTGTGGAGTTGTTGTGTGTTGGTCAGGATCTACCTGAATGTTATCCCTTCAGATGGCCATTCTGTAGATGGTTCTCAAAAGCATAAGGATGAGGATCATTCTGATTCTCAAGATGATGTTGAATGTAATTCGAAGAAACCTAGAAAATATCCTATGAAGAAAAGAGAAATAAATGTTGAGGGAAAGAAGATGTGGCATGTTTGCGTTAAAGATTGTGGAGTTATTGTGTGTGGGTCAGGACTTATCTGGATGTACTTAAAGTAGAATGGCTGAGCTTCGAGAAAAGACGACAGTTGGTATTTGTTTATCATGGGCATGACATTGAAGATGCTAGATTTTAATATGTTTATTTATTAGAGAGTTGTAGTTGTATATGATGTGAATCAATGTTAATGTATTGAAACTTTCATATTGTAAATCATGAAATACAGATACTATAAATCTGTCTGGATATTTGAACTTTCATACCGTAAATCACTATATTCATCAATGTTAGGATATTTGTTGGAATCTACCTTTATGTTGGAATCTCCCTAGATATTGTTAACACTTACCTAGATATTTGAATATGACTGAATCCGCCTGGATATTGTGAATCAATTTTGTACTCTCTGTAAAATAATATTGTTGGTTTGGATTTCATAATTTGTTAATGCAGGTTATTTAGGATGTCATACGTTCGGACTAGATATTGCCTTGTTTTTGTTTACACTGCCAGACCATGGTCTAGCAGACAATATCCCGCGGTCTAGCAAGTGTTAGTTTTAACACAAAACTGCTAGACCATGGTCTATCAATGTGGCATGAAAATAATATTTGAGTCACATAATGTAAATAATTGAGTCACATAATTATCATTATCATTATTTACATATTTACAAAGCATGTTTACACAAAAAATGCTTTGATCTATTAGCAACTTCATCTTTCCTTAACATCTTTATAACTATAAACAAAGCATATCAACACTTATGCAATCCTACCGTGAAAAATTTCACACAAAAATGCTTTGACCTATTAACAAAAAAAAAACATCGCCATCAAGCCACGGGCTGTCTTGGAGAGAAACGGATCGACTCTTTACAAGTCTGCCTATCATGGCCTAGCCCACCACATCTACCACACCTCTTTCTTTTACATGCTTCTCCAATCAAAGGTATTATTTTCTTCCTATGTCTTCCAGATGGTCGTCTACTATTTGGAGGCAACATTGTAACACATCTAACATCATCTGATACTTGCCAATCTTGTCAACTACCAACTGGATAAATAGACTCAAGAACTTCATACGTAGCCGATGTAATGAGCGGTCCAATTTAAGAACTGAGTACAACTTATGTAATAATTGTTCAAATGTGTGATCTTTGGACATATATATCGGCTTCATTGGAGTTGTAATCACATACTTAAAGCATTCATCTATACTTACCCATTCTCCTCCAAACATCAACAGTATTCATATTTCTCCCATATCTAAAAGATTTGACAGTTCAAACATTTAAATTTAATATGATTATGACGATAACAAGCTTGCCAATAACTAAAATTCTAACTGTCTAGTAGTATAATAGTCTATCAGCCTAGTCTAGTAGTCTAACAATAAGGAAATAGATTAGAATATTGATGTTGCTAAACTTGAGCTTAAATATGTATGGGTAAATATTAATTTAAAATTAAATTTTACTCAATTGTATGAATACTTTAGTCTAGCAGTTTAGCCATATCCTATACTACAAACTACCAATCTAGTCTAGCAATCTAGCCATATACTAGACTATAGTCTAGCAATCTTGTCTAACAGTATAGAAGTATACTAGACTATAGTATAACATGTAAAAACCCCATTATATCAATCCATATAAATTAGTAATACAAAATTTTGATTTTTCTAAATACATATTGAAATTTTCTAACTCAAATGCACAATAGCTAAGTGAACATCTAACAAAAAATATTCTCAACAAAGTCATAAGCTTAGTAGTGTACCTCTTTGATCATCCAGCCACCACTATGCAAAATATATTCTTCGGAGTCCACCACCTTCTTTCTAGAAACATCTTACCATGGTTGATGGTAAACTCAATAAGTTTAGGGTTTGTGTTAATGTAAGATATGAGTGAGAGTTTGCATCAATGGAGGAAACAAGTGAGAGATTGAGTGAATGTATATAAAATGGAAAGAAAAAAAGAGAAAGAGAGAAGGGTCCATATGAAGAAGCTAGAAAATGGAGAAACGAAGAGAAGAGAATCCCAACTTGGAGGGAAAATAAAATAAAAGAGAAAGAGAAGTAAGTGAGAAATTTTGGGATCTATGGGTCTTAAAATAGAAGGGAAACAAGTGACACTTTACTATGCAAAAATAAAAATTTATTTAAAATTTAGAAAGTGGTCTTTATATCATTAAAAACTCTCTTAAATGTCTGAACCTGAAAATTTTGCAATGTAAAATCAAGACAGATGAGACCCACACATGAAGAAGAGTAGCAAATACCCAACAGTCCCGAAGCCTCTCTCTCACCAGACTTGATAGCTCTGTCATCGTAGGTGAGACTTTCTTCCTCTTTCTTTCTTCTTCTCTTTTTTTCGTTCTTCTTAGATATACGTTTTTGTTTCTCTGAATTTCTGATGAAAAGGCTTTGGGTTTCTGAATCTTTGGACCTCTGAATCTATAGGTTTCTTTTTTTCTAAATCTATGAATCTCTGAAATTAGGGATTATTTATGTGAAATTAGTAGTTGAATTGATTTTAGGTTTTTTTATTTTTTGGTTTTTTTATTTTGGTGTTTGAACAATTTATCTTCAGATCTTAGATGATTTCACATTTTTGAGCTTGTTTTAACATGACCACCTTAAGTTAATACTCAATTTTTCAGTTGCCATGGCCGTGAAAGTCATTCCTATACGTTAATTCTCAGTTTTCAGTAATGTTTCTCTACTGACCCATTAAATTCAAAATTGATCAATAGTAGGACTATTGCATATAACACAAAAAAAATTATAGACTAATGTTTATATTGTTTTTCTTGTTTGTTTGTTTTTAACTCTCTTTTTCTTATAAGAAATTTATTATATACCTCGTGTATATTTTGAGCTTGTTTTAACATGACCACCTTAAGTTTCTTTCTCATTTTTAGTTTGTCTTTGATGGTACATTTCTCTATTACTGTAGATTCTTTGTCCGATATGTCGAGATCCTCTCAGAAAATGTGTTGGCTTTCAGGTCTTTGAAAGATGAATTCAAGCAAGCATTTGTATCAAAACTACTCTGTCATAGATGAATTAGGCTTCCATTCGTACTTATTTTGTGAATGCATTGTATTTTGTTAAATGGTGAACACGAATGTGTTATGTAATATTTTTTTTTATACCATGGTAGATAGGCATTATAAGGTGTTTTATATAGGGAGCATATATTCTATATGTCATGATTCTTTTGTGACGTCCGCGTGGCTGGCCATTATATGATCTTTTATGTCATGAACATGAAAGCCAATTTTTTGATGCTTTGGTGTATATGAACTTGAAATGAGAGAATATTATGAAATATTTTTTATATGGATACTATCCAGTACTATCTCGACTATCAAACGAGGCCAAATAGTCATTAAAATAGTACCATGGATCTTAATTCTGTTATTGGCATTGACATAAGTCTTTTCATGAGAATTTCTTTTTTTTTTTTTAAATTGCACTCTCAAATCTTAAAGGCTTGCTTAAAAAAGAAGCTCATAGGCGTTGGATTTTATTTGCTGACTTTATTTAAAAGAAATGGCCAGTTATATATAACTTTACAAAAATGGCCGGATTGAGCAGCTGATTTTATTTACTTTTATTTGCCTTTTTGAGACTTTCATCTATGAGGTCACTCTCATTATCTAACTATCCTCTCTCTCTCTCCCCCCTCTCTCTCGTACTATGACCATATGTCATCTCATATATGACTCAGTCAAAATTATGACTTTATGTTGCTTCATTGTCATCTCTTTGAAGTATGTTATTATAATGGTAGAAAGGTTTTTATTGTACACGGATAACCCTTAGACTTTTTGATAAATCATCGCTTCACATTTCCTCAAGGTCAGATAGTCTGCCGGTTATACAGTTAGTCTATGATTATGTCATACAGTCATGGTGCAGACCTTTGAAATGTTCTTAGTTTGTTTCCATCGTCAGACCGTGGTCGAGGCCCATGATCAGACCGTGGCTAAGGCCCACGTTCAGACTGTGGTCAAGCCCATAGTTAGACTGTGATATTGGTTTACGTCCAGATATCTGTTAGCTTACACTTCATGTGTTCCATTCTTGACCGTTAGATGAATATTTTAAATTTAAATGATATGGATAGTGATCCGCATGATAGCCATTTATACTTCCTATCATGATACGCTTTGACCATTAGATGAAACTACATAGATTAAAGGACATGGATAGTGATCCATGTGCTCTTGTCCTCGACCATTGATTACTTTCCTCATGAAACATTTGTGACCGTTAGATGAAAGATTCGAGATTGAATGGATGGAGCTTGAATGACATGGATAGTGATCAATGAGAATATTATCTCTCACTTTTGATGAGTGCCAAGTGGCATGATCTTGAGCGTTGGTTCAATATTTCACCTCTTTTTAAACTCTCATTATTCCTTTTTCACTTTCACCATAATTTCAACTCTTTCTTCTCATCTTCTCTAATTACTTTTCGGTGAATTAGTCTCCAACGGTCCCCTGACGATCTTTTTCTGTGGGTTTCTTGTGAGTTTTTCGACGAATTTTTCAGCAAGTTTCATGGTGAAGGTATTATTGATTTTCCTTTGCATACTCTTTATTATTTATTTCTAGATGACTATTTCTTCGACGTCTATAAGCGATTCTCATAATGTGTTTGCTTTCGCCCCTTCAGAAATGTCTCGAGATGTGTCCGAGTATGGGGAATCCTTGCCAAATTCTTCCTCGTCCAATTTTGCATCCTATATTTGTGAGTCAGATTTTGAAGTAGGCATTGCGATGTTCCAAATGGTAGGTGGCCTTCCTCTAAAATGGGTGAATATTATGATATTCCTAGATCCTTTAAATTGAGTTGCCTAGATCAAAATGATAGGGTATATTTGGCCTTGGAAAGTTGGGTTATGTTTATGAATTTTCATTGTTTTGGGTTAACTTTCATTTTCTCTTTACCCATTTTATTCGTGTAATGTTAAAATTCTATTACTTAGCTCCAACTCAACTTTTTTTCAAATGCATGGAGAGTACTTCTTTCTTTGATTGTCCTTGGCCATAAAATTGTCGATGGGATTTTGATAAATATCTTTGAGAGGTTACTTCTGCTTGGTTCAACACCAAAAAAAATTTGGTCAATACCCTTTAGTCATAAGGGTGGTTTAGATCTCATTCGGCAACTTCCTACTAGCAATAAATACTTTGAGTCATGGTATTTTTTAGGTGCGAGGTTCTTGGGAATATGGTCCAGATGAGCATGTTCATGATGTTTGGGTCAGAACTAGCTAGGGTATCACATGCATTTAGATATTTACTTTTGTTATAATGTATTCCCGTTATGTCACCTGATTGTATTTGTATCTTTATACAGCTGTCAACTCGACCCCTCGTATCCCACTATCTAAATCTTCTCGAAGGCTTCTTGATGCTTTATTGATAGTACCTGATCCCAATTGTGAAGTTTTATGTTCCGTGGGTGACCTTAAGGAAGTAGGGCTTTGGAATCATATAGAGTATATTCTAGAAGATATTCCCTATTTTCCACTCAAATTTAGTAGTTTAACAGTAGGTAAAAGCGCATTACAATATTTATACGGAAGTTACACATTTTTCGAAAGTGATCCGCCTTGGTCATGACATAAATGATAAAGAGTGCTCCTCTGTTGGATGGTTGTGAGGAAATAAAGAAAGAGAGAGGGCTAGGGCTAGAGAGGCCTCAACTGCAAAAAAAAAAAAACAAAAATTACCTACCTAAGGTAGCGAAGACTAAGAGTTCGACCCCATCTCTTCCTCAAGCAATTGTGAGCGTCCTTGATACTCGTTGTTTAAAAAGGATGAGTTCAGAACCATCAGTCGTGTTCTCTCTTCTGGTTGCTTCCGTCTCTTCGCAATAGAATGCTCATCTGAAGGAATCCTTATCCCTATTGCTTCTGACTTGTCTTCTCAAGAATAAAATAAGAAAAATGAGATTCTGATGCGAAACATTTATTTGAATCGTGATCATAGAGTTTTATCTTTAAAAGAGGATGGAGAAGTTTAATGCGGCCGTTATGCAATCTATGGGGGTTATCATTCTTTCCATTTCTTTATCTTCCTTTGTTTATTTGATGAATGGTAACTGATGTAATAAGTCTCCTTGTAGGTCTCTCAATCTCTTTTGTACTTATACAACTGGGCCATCCATAGGAAAAAAAATCAAGTTGCGGCTGAGAGTGAATCAAAGGCAGTTAAAGTTGAGCTTATGTATGTCAAGTTTGAAGTGGAAGTTTTGAAGGATAAGGTTTCTTAGTTATAGCAAGAGAAAAATATGGCCGAATCTTAATTGACCTTGACACAATCCAAGTCGGAAAGTCTCGTGCACGAGATCAACTTTTACTTGACTATGCTTATTTAGAAGATAAAGTGAAAAAGTTAAAGGAAAATGAAGCTGACTATAAAGAGGAATGAGTAAACCTCTATTGTGATGGGGTATTAGGAGGTTAGGACATAATGAAGGATGAGGAAAAAGCTGGCAAAGAAAAAAATGGTCGCCAATTGTGTCAGTAGTTGTGGAAGAAATTGATGATGGTGAAGATAATGTTGAGGAAGATGATGTTAACACTCAACTTGATGAAGTGATGAATTCTTTTGCTCTGATTCTGAGTGTGTCTGAACTTCTCCTCGGGCATGCTTCTAAGGTTAGTGCGGCTACGGATGTTTCTGCTAATGTTAGAGACTCTGCGACCTTGGACAGTAATATTACCAATGTTAACCATGATCTATGAATTTAAATCATGTTGGGCCTCAGTAAAAAAAATTTTACTTCCTTTTTTCTTTCAAAATTTCATTATTTTGTCGTTGGTCATGTGGAACTTCTTAGTAATTATGAATATTTTGAGGATTTTTCTTGATGAGCTATTTTACTTTACTTTCTTGTGCACTCAGTATGTGAAGTAAGCCATATATTTTGTTCATAAATATGTCAAGCTTAAAAGCTTTATTTCGGATGAACTAGTATATTTTACTTTCTTGTTTATCAAATTTGTAAACAAAGTCGAAGATTTTGTTCATGTTTACAATGTTTCTTTTCTCTATATGTTCACTATCCAAACAAAGATTTGAGGCTAAGAGTATTGAAGCCTCGTATAAGCCATGTAAATGGTGTAGGCTTGTTGCCATTAAAATTCAGATGCATGATTCCATGCAGCAGGACTTATAGTGGGCTAAAGGTCAAGAATGAATAGAGATCCCCTCTGTTGTGGGATAACTCTAGATAGTAAATCACCATCCAGAGCCAGCCTTGATCCTCATGTCAACTGACTTGCAAGGGATGTCAAGTTCTTTGAGGACTAGAACGTAGGATTAGTAGGCATTATGATTGTAGTCATTATTTGCTCGACCTTCATGTCATGTTTCTTAAGAATAAGTTGGAGTGTAAACAAAGTTTCACGTCCATGCTCTACATTTTTAATGCACCAAAATATTGGATGGAGAGAGTGAAGTGTAAGGGTAATTCAACATCCTTAATGTAACTAGGAGCTCGGTGTACCTACTTGCATGTTTCTCGTGGGAACGAAAGATACTGCGAAGCTTTGCGTAAAGTGCAGACATGCAACTATCAACAATAAGGTAAGTGATCTTCTGCACTTGTAAGAAGATTTCAAACATGCACATCTTTTGATGACTGTAGTATCGAACAGTCAATGCACGTGATAAGGTATGAAATAGTTGGGCTCGAAAGGCTTTGACATCGATTTCAAAAGTCTTCAATTCTAGTCCTCTTTCCTGGTGCCAAACTATAGATGTCAGAAATCCACAATCGATAATGTTTTCACATGTCACATGATTTTTTTCTGATGAACACGAGAAAAAAATGTGAAGGTATTAGCTTGATATCGGTGTGGTGCCTAATCTAATGCACTCCGACACTCTAGTTAGTGAAGTAAAGGAAGGCCAAAATCAAGAGAGTTCAAGTGTTTTGAATGATATACCTCAACTGAGAGTTTTCTATCTTTATATAGATAGCTTCATATCAATGTCCAAATAGGAAAAGGCTTTGAATTAATTATGGAAAATGAAAGGACTTTTCATTAGTTAAAGAATGTGAATGGATTTCATATTTATTGAATCCAAAAAGTAGTTTCATCTTGAGTAAAGTGAAAAGACTTTGTATATTCTCCTTTTACTTGATATTATCTTGATCTTGAGACACTACCATATGTTATTTGGCATTATCATCATTTAGTCAGTTTTTGTTAAGTCTGAGTATAGAATATGACCTTATGTTGATTCGACCGTATTATATCCTTATGCTATCTCATATACAACTAGTATGAAACTTAGTCATATTATGATCGTATGTCATCTTTGTAAGATTTTGTCAAAATTTGACTTTATGTCATATTCTATAAGACAGTCAAATTATGACCTTATATCATCTTTTATTAGACTAGGTCATAATATGACCTTATGTCATCTTGTACAAGACTAGGTCATAATATGACATTATGTCTTGTATAAGACTCAGTCAAATTATTAATTTATATCGTCTCACGTACGACTCGGTCATAATTTGACATTATGCCATCTCGTATTAAGACTAGGTCATAATATGACCTTATGTCATCTTGTATAATACTCGATCAAATTATGACCTGATGTCGTCTCATGTAGGACTCTGTCATAGTTTGACCTTATGTCATCTCGTATAAGACTAGGTCATAATATGACTTTATGTCTTCTTGTATTAGGCTCGGTCATATTATAACCTTATATCATCTCATATAAGTCTTGGTCTAATGATGACCTTATGTCGTTTCTAATAAGACTCGATTAAACCATGAACTTATATCATCCCGTACAAGACTCGATCAAATTATGACATCATGTCATCTCATATAAGATTTAGTCATAATTTGACCTTACGTCATCTTGTAGAAGATTAGGACATAATATGATATTATGTCGTCTTGTGTTAGACTCGGTCAAATTTTTTACCTTAGGTCATATTATGACCTTGTCGTCTTGTGTAAGACTATGTCATATTATGACCTTATGTCTCATATAAGACTCGGTCAAATTATGAAATTATGTCATCATGTATAAGACTCAGCTTAATTATTACCTTATATCATCTCCTATAAGACTTTGTTATAATTTTAACCTTATGTTGTCTTGTATAAGACTAGGCCATTTCATGACCTTATGTCATTAGGACTTGAAATGAATTAATTTGGGCTTTGAAAGGGATTTTTATATAGAAATTGGGCGGTATAGTCCCTTATGCGAAAAAATTTCATAATAATTATCGACCATCTATACTAGATTAGTTGGTGAAGGATCGAACATCAGTAAGTAACATTGTCGGTCTCGATAGTATTCGAGGTACTAATATCAAATTTTAAGGTGTATATTGTGATTTTAGTGTAGTGCTCTCATTTACATGAAATGATCTAGTTTCCTGTGCATATTTTAATATAAAACTACATCACACTTTTACTTTTTATTTTTTATTTAGTAGTCAATAGCTTAAAGGAAAGGAAAATGAATAAACCCGGCCTTGTCAAAGACAATTTTCAGTGAAGTTAGAAGGACTCAGAGATTAAGAAATGAGCAAACTTAACTTGTTGGACCGAGGAAGAACACTAAAGTGAAAAATGTATAGTGTAGTTAAAAGAGAGAGTGTCATTTACCTGGAAGAAGGGTGTGAGATCATAATTTGAATGTGTACTTGGATTAATTGTAGGGAAAATTCTTGAATGCACATTGATGATAAAAAATTGTGGCGCATGGAATTCCATAGATGTCACATGGGCCACAAATGTCCCATCATGTATTTTTTTACGATTTCAACGAAATTGTTGAACGATACAACAAAATGTATTGGGGTTCAAGAAAAGTTGAATATATTTAAATAACTGTTTGGGATTCAACAAAGTGTTCAGTAAAGTTATTGAGGGGTCAACAAATGTGTTACATGATTCGACAAAAAGTGCTAAAAATATTATCGATTGCCCTCTTAGTTTAGCTTAAGATTTGAGTACAATTTGAGTTTAATTGAGCTCTTCGTAAGAATGACTCTATTATAGAAAATAATAGGCAAAAATAACTCTTGGAATATAGTATATGCAAATATAAAGTAAAAAAATAAGAGAAAAATGAGGCTGACTATAAAGAGAAAGAGAAAAACTCTATGATGTTGGGGTATTAGTAGGTTGGGGTATGACGAAGGCACAATACAAAGATGGCAAAGCATAAAAATGGTCGTCGATGGTCCAGCAGTTGTGGAAGAATTTGATGATGGCGAAGATGATGTTGAGGAAGATGATATTGAAACTCAACTTGATGAAGCAGTGAACTCTTTTGCTCCGATCGTGAGTGTGTCTAAACTTCTCCATGGGCATGCTTGTGAGGTTAAAATGGCTACAGATGTTGCTGCTCATGTTAGAGACTATACGACTTTGGATGCCAATATTACCAATGTTAACAATGATCTTTGAATTTGAATCATGTTGGGCCTCAGTAAATTTTTTTACTTCTTTTTTTCTTTAGGAATTTAAAATATTTTGTCGATGATCATGTGGAACTTCTTAATAATTCAAAATATTTTTGGGGGTTTTACTTGACGAGCTAGTTTACTTTACTTTCTCATACACTAAGTGTGTGAATCAAGCCGAATATTTTGTCCATGTGTATAGAAAGTCGATTATTTTGTTCATGATTACAATGTTTCTTTTATCTATATGTTTACTATATGAACAAAGATTTAAGGCTAAGAGTATTGAAACCTTGTATAAACCATGTAAATGGTTGGTGTAAGCTTGTTACTATTAAAATTGAGGTGCTTGACTCCACGCAGCATGACTTTTATTGGGTTGAAGGCCGAGAATGACTGGAGATCCACTATGTTGTGGGATAACTCTGGATAGTAAGTTCACCATGCGGAGCCAGCCTTGATCCTGGTATCATAGGATTGGTAGGAGTAAGATTGTAGTGAATGTTTGCTCGACCTTCATGTCTTGTGCCTTCAGGATAAGTTGGAGCGTAAATAAAATTGTCGTTCATGCTGTGCGTTTCAAATACACCAAAATCTTGGATGGTGAGAGCGGAGGATAAGGGAATTCAGCCTCCTCGTGTAACTAGGAGCTTGGGTGTACCAACTCGTTTCATGTACGAGTGGAAGATACTGTAAAGCCTTACATAAATCATATACATGTAAATATCAACAATAAAAGAAGTGATCTGCACTTCAAAGAGAATTTCGGACGCATGCATCTTTTGATGGTTATGGTACCGAACTCTTAGTGCACCTGACAGGGTATGAGATTGATGGGCCTGGAAGACTTTGATATCGATTTCAAAAGTCTTTGATTCTAATCCTATATATCGAAGCCAAAATGTAGATTTTAGAAATCCACTGTCGATAATATTGCAATGTGTCACTTGATTATTACCTGATGAATAGAAGAAAGAAAAATAACGTGTAGGTATTAGCTTGAAACTGGTGTGGTGCCTAACCTAATACACTTTGATGCTCAAATTACTGAAATAAAGGAAGGTCAAAATCTAGAGAGTTCAAGTGTTACCTCAACTGAGAGTTTTATATCTTTATATAGATAACTTCATTTCAATTTCTGAATACCAAAAGGCTTCGTACTAATTAAGGAAAATGAAAGAAATTTTCATTAATAAAGGAATATGAATGGATTCCATATTTACTGAATCCAAAAAGTAGTTTCATCTTAAGTAAAATGAAAGAGGCTTTGTATCTTCTCCTTTTACTTGAGATTATCTTAGTATCGAGACACTACTGTATGCCATTCAACATTATCATCATATTGTGAGTTTTTGTTAAGACTGAGTATAGAATATGACCTTATGTTTATTCAGTCATATCATAATCCTTATGTACCTCGGATATAACTCATATGAAACTTGGTCAAATTATGACCTTATGTCGACTTTGTAATTTTTGGTCATAATTTAACCTCATGTCGTCTTGTATAAGACTAGATCAGATTATGACCTTATGTCATCTCGTATAACACTAAATTATGATTTGCCCTTAAGTCATCATTTATAAGACTCAATCCTAATATGACCTTATGTTTTCATGTCTAAGATTTGATCATATTATGACCCTATGTCGTCTTATATAAGACTTAGTCAAATTATGACCTTATGTCGTCTTGATAAGACTCGGTCATAATTTGACCTTATGTCGTCTTGTTTAAGACTATGTCATAATATGACCATTGTCGTCTTGTATAAGACTCGGTCATATTATGACCTTATGTCGTCTCATATAAGACTCGGTCAAATTATGACCTTATGTCGTTTCATATAAGAGTCAGTCAAATTATGACCTTATGTCGTCTCGTGCTACGATTTTTAAAAGTGCAAGGGTACATTACCGTTGTCAAATAATAAAATTCTATGAATATAGAGTATCGTCCACAAGGATTGATTGATATTAATTATTAAAATAAACTAAACCCTAATTTTAATTGACACTATCAAAAAGCTGGATTTTTTATGTAATATTAAACTAAAATAATTAAGATTATTAAGTAAACATAATATGAATTTCAATGATTAAAAAGTTCAATTGATTTCGATTTCACCAAATCAATCATGCACAAAATTTTAAATCTCAATCAAACAATGTTTATTATAATTCTGATAGCGAATTTTTCTAATGTAATTATCAATTTTTAACAATCATCGATAATAATGATTCAAGTATACAAATCTCACATCTCTGTCAACATTAAATATATTGAAATTCATTAAGCACAATGAATTATAATTACTACACTAGATTCATAATTATCTCTAACTTATGAAATTCTAATGTATCATGAACAACATGTAAATTTAATCAGCACTTCTTAGTCTCAGAATTAAATCTCAAATTATGCAATAGTTGACCAGACAATCACACGCATTAAGAGCAGATTATACCACTCAGCAATAATGAATAAACATCGATTATATTGAAAAGCATAAATTAAGGAACTATCATGGTTTGATTACATCGTAGCCCTAGATTGGAAAACTAAAACATACTAAAATAAGAAAACATCCTAACATCTTAAAAGATGAAATTTGTTTTCGGGTTGGATCTTGTTCTTCTCTTCTCCAAGAGCTTTTTCCCTTGCCTCTCACATCCCACAAACGTCTTAAAAGAACCCTTAAATGTTCTATTTATACACTAGGGTTTGTTAAGGATAAGATTGGAGCAAAAAAATGCACAAAATATCTAAAATCATGAAAGAGTCACGACATTGGCAAATCCATTTTTTTGTTGTTACACTAGCGTCGTGGCATTGGGAAGCCAACAGCGCGACGCTGGCGCTATTGCCCTTCAAATGGTGTGCTAGCATCTAGCTAAATCCGTCATTTTATCACTTTTTATTCGGCTATTTTACCTTCCCAATCTTCCAAAATCACCCAAAGTACACTTGAATATCTTAAAGCTAAAAGTGTCTAAAATATGAGTGTTAAACACACTCATCAAATACCCTCAAACTTAACTTTTTGCTAGTGCTCGAGCAAAACGAAACTAAAAGTTAAACAAGTAAGCACTAAACTCTAATAATGCAAGACTACAGATCGAATTACAAAATATTTTTACTAAATAAAATAATACTAAGAGATATCAAAATAGTGATAACCCAAGAAAAACTTCTGAATTGTGATAATGTAGAATTTCAATACAAATACCAACTTGCATTACGTTTTGTAAAATCTTGAGTGTGTGTGTCACCTTAAGTCGTCCAACTTCTCAGTCTCAAATAAGTTATGCAACCAAGTCTTATAAAAAATGGATCTATTAATATATAAATAGATTAGAACTCCATATGCCAATTTTTCATGTTACTCTCCACTAATGTAGGCAAACCATAACACTCAAGATCAAGTAGGACTTTTCTAGGCTTGTAATGTATGGCTAGTGTTCAAGGTAGTATAAAGGGTATTATTTCAGCTTGATCTTTATCCATAGTCACACATGCATTCTGGGAATCAACGAGCTTAACACAACTTCTCTTGCCACATCCAAAACTTGTCACTTTTCACCTCTTGAATTATAAATCAGAGCCAACCATTCTTCTTCCTCTTTTAATTTGATTTCCTTATGCTTCTCTTTTCCTTAACAAGCTTTCAACTAATAACTCTCAAACCCGTTGGTCTTAGGGTATTAGGTGTTGAGACACCCCTTCGAGACCAAGTCCAAGAGGCTATGAAATCAAACTTATTCATAGATTTTTTAATAAATATATCAAAACTCTTCCCATTCACCCAAATTGCCATAGCTCCAAGTATTTTCCTAGAACATCAAAATACTATGAGTAAAGAGGGTTACTTGGAAGTTTTATTTATAAAGTTAGGCAACTGTTGTGGGTGGTAAAGAAAATGGCTATTTAGGTACAACAAGGATAACTATGAAAACAATTATGCATAGGTTGGCTTGAAAAGCTCAAACAGTCCAAAGATGGCCTAAATCATGTCCTGAGATAGTGTAGCCTAGGATTTCACCTCGAGTAACAATCAAACTGGTTCTAAAGTACTTGTGAGATCATAAAGATACTTTAAGTCACATAAACCTTCTCTTAGCAAAAAGACAATCAAATACTTAAGACTAGGTGCTCAACATGTCGAGATACTCTACTAAAATGCAAATAATCAAATAGCTCAAACACATACAGATACAAAAATTCATCCATTTTTCCCAAAGTTATCAATAAATCAAAACCAATCTCATCATAGGCATTAATGTTGTCCACTACAAACATTCAAATTTTTATTTTTTTATTTTTGAATGAATAAGAAAGCAAATGAAATAAGACTACAGAGAAAATAAATAACAAAATAAAACTAACAAAAAAAATTATGAACTTAAATGCCAAATATGTTAAAGAAGTAAGTAAAGTGGAATTCCCTGAATTAGGATTAGATTTCCTCATCATCATTCACCACTTATTCGTGTTGTCTCTAAATGAGGACAGGAGAGAGAAAAATCGATGCCTGTGGAGAGATGAGAAGAGGAGATAAAATATTTGAGATCTAATGAAATAGATAAAGTGCATGAATTGGAAGCTTTTAATAATAAATAAATAAAATTAAAAAATGGAAATAAAATCAGGTTGCCTAGTGGTAGTGCTTGCTTTAATGCCTTCTGTCAGACGTAATGTAGATGATCCAAGCGGAACCAACACGATTGTCGGCTTTTCTTGATCAATTTGATCATCCAAATACGGTTTCACCCATTGTCCATTGACTTTAAAAATTCCCTTTATGTCATAAATTGACCACCCCAAGGTTGTTTTGTGCTCTCTCAACACCATCCAGAATTTGTCTTCTTGTTCACCATTTAATGAAGAAAAAAAATGATAGGAAGAGTTGAGGTTTCTCCTAGATAAGCATACCAAAAATGGATTAGCATTTGCTTGAGTTCTAATACAGGTGGTTTTTCAATAGATGATAATTTTCTAGGTTTACCTTCTCCTAGTCCTTCAAAATGCCTCTTAATGAATATCAGTGGGGTTGCCTCCAACCGATTTACACACTCCAAAATCTCCAAATCTAACTTGTCAATAGTCCCAACTAGACATGCTTCCAATGGCACAATTGGATAGCTGGTATGTATTTCTTCTTCAATATAATTTTTGCACTATCCAACTGCAAGTAACTATCCATATCATTTGGGTATTTCATTGCTTTGAAGATATTAAAAGTTACCTATTTTTCTTACACTCTCAGAATAAGTTTCCCTTGTTGCACATCAATTAGAGTTCGCCTCGTAATTAAGAATGGTCTACCAAGAATAATTTGAAGTTCTCGATCTTCCTCCATATCAAGAACAATAAAATTAGCTGGTAAGATAAATTTATCCACCTTTACCAAAACATCCTCAATAATCCCCAATGGATTTTTATTGGAACGACCAGCTAATTGTAAAGAGACCGTTGTAGGCTTAACTTCTCCAAGACCTATATTCTTGTAAACTGAGAAAGACATCAAATTAATACTAGCTCTAAGATCACATAGAGCCTTTTTCAAAATAAGAATTGCCAATGATGTATGAATAGAAAAACTTCTAGGATCCTTTAGCTTTGGGGGAAATTTATTTTGCAAGATAGCACTGTACTTCTCAGTAAGTGCAACTGTCTCATACTCCTCTAACTTTCTCTTGTTCAAGAGAATTTCCTTCATGAATTTGACATAGATCAGCATTTGTTCCAAAGCATCAGCAAAATGAATGTTTATATGTAGTTTCTTAAACACATCAAGAAACTTAGAAAACTACTTGTTCAATTTCTGCTTCAAGAACAACTGAGGGTATGAAATAAGTGCGACATAAGTGGAGGATTATCGGGAAATAACTTTGACTTAGTCCTAAGTCAAAGCTATTTTGATGACATTTCACCCAATTTTTAAATTAAGAGGGGTCAAATTTTTACTTCTAATTCATCTCATACACCTAAGAAAATGCCTGAAAATTTAAAACTGAAAATGACCGTAAATAAGAGAAAATAGAAATTCAAAGTAAAATTAACGATATGTAATTTCAATATTAATAAACAAAATCAATCCTCGGCAATGGCGCCAAAAGCTTGTTACGATTTTTAAAAAAGTAAGTTTACACTATCGTTGTCAACTAATAAAATTCTATGAATATAAAGTGTTGTCCACAAAGATTGATTGATATTAATTATTGAAATCAACTAGACCCTAATTTTAATTGAGAATATCGAAAAGTGAGATTTTTTTTGTAATATTAAATTAAAATAATTAAGATTATTAAATAAACATAATACAAATATCAATTATTAAATGTTCTGGGATTCTATTTTCACCAAACCAATCATGCTCAAATTTTTAAATCTCAATCATGCAATGCTTATTATAATTGTCACAGTGAATGTCTCTAATGTAATTATCAATATTTCTCAAGTATCGATAATAATGATTCAAGTATACAAATTTCACATCTCTATCAATATTAAATATATTGAAACTCATTAAGTACAAGAAATTATAATTGTTACACTAGATTCATAATTATCTCTAACTTTTAAAATTCTAATGATATAATGAACAACCAAAAAATTCACTTCTCAGTCTCAGAATTAAATCTCAAATCTTGTAAAAGTTGGCCAGACAATCACACGTATTAAGGATAGATCATAATACTCAGCAATAATGAATAAACATCGATTAGATTAAAAATAAAAAATTAAAGAATAATCATGGTTTGGCTACATTGTAGCTCTAGATTGGAAAACTAAAACATACTACAATAACATCCTAACAATATTTTTGAACATAGAGAAGAGAGAAGAAAGATTGGATTTAAAGAGGAAATTGGAGTTGAAATTTGTTTCCAGGTTAGATCTTATTCTTCTCATCTCCAAGAGTTTTTTCCCTTACCTCTCACATCCTAAAAATGTCTTAAAAGAACCTTAAAATATTCTATTTATACACTAGGGTTCGTCAAGGATAAGATTGGAGTAAAAAATCACACAAAATATCAAAATGGTGTGCCAACGTCTGCCCAGATATGTCCTTTATCACTTTTTATTTCATTTTTTGCCTTCCCAATCTTCCAAAATCACCTTATGTTCATTTCAATATCTTACCTACAAAATAAAAATAAAAAGTAACATAAATCATGACCTTATGTCGTCTTGTACAAGACTAGGTCATAATATGACATTTTGTCATATTGTCTAAGACTCAGTCATAATTTGACCTCATGTCATCTCGTATAAGACTCAGCCACTTAATTATGACGTTATGTCATATAGTATAATACTCGGTCATAATTTTGACTTTATGTCATCATGTATAAGACTCGATCATTTAAAGACCTTATGTTAGTAGAACTTGAAATGAATTGATTTGGACTTTGTAAAGGATTTTTATATAGAAATTGGGTTGTTTAGGCCCTTATGCGAAATAAATCCATAATAATTTATCGACCCCTACACTAGATTGGTTGGTGAAGGATCGAACATCGGTAAGTAACGTTGTCGGTCTCTGATAGTATTTGAGGTATTAATCTCTAATTCCAAGGTGTGTACTGTGATTATAGTGTAGCGCTATCATTTATAAGCAATGTTCTAGTTTCACGTGCATATTTGAACATAAAATCTGCATTACAGTTTTACTATTTATTTTTTATATTTAGAAGTCAATAACTTAAAAGAAAGAAAAAATGAATAAACACGAACTACATTGTTTTCATTGTTTAGTTTCGTTTGAAGATTCAGATTAATATAAAGCTAACAACTTACTATAACTAACACATATTTGTTCGCCAAAAGTACCACAAACATTTAATAATCATTTTTAGTTTAACAATATAAAATTTTCATCAATGAAGACTTTTCCTTAGTTTCCGATATTAGTTCATTCTTTTGGCTTATTTAAATTATCTATTGAAGTTAAATAATAAACATGAAAAAGATGGGTAGATCTAGATATTCGATCCAAAAAATTTGAACAAAAAAATTAAGTACTTTTGACATGAGTAGCGCTATTATATAAACGATTGCTAACAATGATCCTCAAATAATAGTAGTTATAAAAATGACTCATCTACTAATATAACCCACCAACTAAAATATAAAAGATCATAACTAACCCTTTCAGTACATAACAGAAGGCAATATAATTACTTCTCTCTCATCTCTCTCTCACGCGATTTCACCGGGAAACCCTCCTTAACCATTTCCAAAACCATCGAGCCACCATTGGTCAATGTTGCCAAGCAGGCATCTCACACAATTATCTCTTTCATCTCTCTCATGTGATTTTCACCGAATGACATATTTCAAGTGTCTGATTTTTTAAGTTTTATCTATATTTAGACCTCTCCATGTTAATTCCTATTTTGTCTCTCTCATTTCCTATTTGACTAGGGGCCGACCAGTTGAATCAGTTCAAACTGACCCTTTTCACCTTAGTGTCTGTTGCATGGTTGAGCCCAAATGTGTATCTATCTCTGTTTAGCTAAGTCTTTTATTTTTTTAGTTTTATGTTGATCGATTACTATTTGGCTATAATTATTTGGTTATTTTTCAATTAATATCTATGAATTTCCAATTAAAGTAAAGGGAAAGTTCCAGTATTGTAGTTTCTACTAATTATTAGAGAGCATTTCTAGACTTTAAGATTCTGATTGATTAGTGCAGAGAATTATTATTTTACTCTTGCCTTTGTTTTCTACTTTCTAGCAAGTTAATAGCTATAGATTGGGCGATCAAATCTCAATAGATCAAAGCTTCATATGTTAATCTATGACTTCCTGCTATTAATATCTTATACTTGTAAGAGCAAATCTGTAGGCACGTTTACCTTTATCTCAACTAGTTAGATACACGTGCGGTGTACGTGATATGTACACGTATTATTTTGATTGTTTCTTATACATTACTTGTTCTTGTAAATAAAAGACTTTGAATAAGATACATTTATTAGTAAATAAAATTAGAAAACTACAATTATAACTTTAATGTTTTTCATAAGTCTTGCTTAACAAAATGTTTTCAATTAAGTAAGTTATGCTAGAAGAACATCATGTATACATTTTTCAGTTTGATTCTTTAGTATATTATTTCTTCGATCTTTATCTGCTAAAAATATATTTTATTCTTTTATTGATTATTGGTTGAATTTTCCTAATATATATCTTAATGAAGAAATAACTTAATATATTCTCATGTCTAAAAATAGATTTCAAATTAGAAATGATAAAAAATAAAAAGTTTGCTGAAGAGATATATTATTTTGAGAAATAAGAAAATAAGAAAATTACAATTAGTGTGCATCGTTAATAGACTCAATGGTAATTTTAAAATTATAAAATAAGAAGTGGACAAAATGGTCGAAAAATGATTCTCATTCTCATCTCACTTTTAATATATTAAAGATAGTTAGTAATCCTTAATTGAACCTTATTTTGTTTCATTCATTAACCCTAATGTTTGAATAATACTAGATTGTCCAACTCTTAGACCAAGATTCATTTTTTGTATGTCAGTTATTTGTTGATTCATGTTTCAACTCGTTATAATAATTTTACTAAATAACCGATGTTTAATTCACACACTTAATTTAGACAAAATTTAGTTGGTCTAGAATTACAATTGAAGTGAAATCAATTTAAGATTATATTTGTGTCTACACAAATTTGGAGATTGCTATTGCCCTGATCTCACGGGTGCTCTCTTACTCAAGGAACAAACAATAACACTACTATAAAAGTGCGAGTTAATGATAGAGTATGGACTATTTTAAGCAAAAAGGGGACAAAAGGGCGAAAATAATGTTTACACAAGTAGTAAAAGTAATGCTGACAGTAATCTTAAGTAATATTTGTAGAGACATCATATTTTCATTTAAGAATTTTCATGACTTTCCTTGAGTTTTAAAAAAATTTATAGCTTATCTTTTTATTGATGACATAAATCATGTACTTGATTGGAATATGCAGCAAGGAAAAAAAAATAGCCAAGAAGAAAGTTTTGAGGAAATATTCTCCAAGGAAAACAAAGAACTAGATAATATCCGTATCCATCTTCTAAAACACGGAGAATAAATGAAAATGTAAGTATATAAGATTTAATGTTAATCAAAATGTAGTTTGATAAAAATAGTTGTAAACATAATAATCATGCCTACATGACATGTAAACATGAAGGTTACATTCTGTAAAAAAAAATATTTCACTTAAGATTTCTTATAAATTTCGAAATTCTATAGTAGAAAGAGCAACCGTAAAAAAGAAGATGCAGCGTAAGGTTGCGGATTAATGCCATTTCTTCAAAAGCGAGGGCAAAAAATTAAAAGAAACAACACTTCAAATACCAGACTCCGAGAAAAAGTCGTCCGACTATCATTTGTATAGTACAACTAAGGACAACATAAGCAATGAGATAAAAAAATAGTATATTGAAATGCATGTTTACTAATATTAAAATTATATAATTGTTATATGTTATTACTAAATATTCATGTTTCATTTAGTTTTCTCTCAAATCTGTCTTTCTTAACTATTATTGTTGCAGATTGAGCTTTCCTGGTTAGTAGGGAAATTTCTACATATCTTATAAACATCATCTTTATATTACTTGTAAATATCATGTTTACATTATTTGTAAACATTATGTTTGCAGTATTGTGTAGATATCATATTTGCAATTTGCTGACATTTTACAAGTGTCCTCCTCAGAGTGCCTTGTAACCCTACCTTTTTTTTCAGAATGGTACGCTTTAAGACATTAACTGTTATGACTTTTCCTGACTTTTAAATAAATTTGTTGTCGATTTTATCAGTCTCATGAATTATGTATGTGATTGTACTTGTTGTTGTTGAAATCTTGTTGCTAATTGTTGATTTTGTGCTGTTATTTTTCGTATATAAAAGTAGTTGATAATCTAATATTATACAAATTGACATTGATATGATTGATTTTACTGTATTTTATATGCAACAATGAAAACTAAAACAATATCAAAGAATAAAGTGGGCACAAAAATTGCTCCAATGAAAATAAAACCAAGTGAGGCTCCATCCTCATCTTTAAAAAGATGGAAATAAAATGAAAAACAAAGTCTACCACAAATAAGTACATAATATTTGTTGTTAAAGACAATGTAGTCTGTGAAAGAATTATACTAACATTACTCGTAGATATTATATTTACATTTTGTAAGTATTATTATGTACTTGGTTTGAAATTTTTATCACAGGAAAAACTACTTTAAAAAAGATGTAGGCAAGATTATATAATCTATTGCCTCTTCCAGGCAAATGATCAACGTTCAAATATGTGACAAGGACAATACGAACACAATCGAGATTAGTGTTGAGAAATGATAATACTATATTTTACATAGAATGATTAGACAACTATGAATGTGCGTGAATATTATGGTATGTTTACTCAGTTGAGGTAGAATATTATGATATGTTTAGTTAGTTGAGGTTCTTACAATTCTGAGTGCAAGGAGCTTTTTTATTTGAAAGTGATTAGATCTATAATATTTGATATCTTAAAATTGAATATATTCATATTAGTTGTAATTAGTTATGTTCTACTTTTCACTTTGAATTGTGGAATACATTTTGTACTAGTTAGACATATATTTATATGGACTTGAGTTTCTTGTGTATAATGCTAGAACTAATATTTTGATCATAGTATGTTGCATTTTACACACTCCATATGTTAATAATATGTTTACAACTTATCAACATATTATTAACCACATACATTTTTTTTGCTCAATATCAACATGACGGTCTAAAAAAACAATTGTCCCAATAATTAATATTTTTCATTTTCAGAAAAATGGATACACAAGATTATCAATGCTGGAACTTATATTCATTAAAGTATATTGCAATTAAAGAATCTCTACAACTTGTAAATACATTATTACCACACACATATTTTGCTTAATGTCTAGAAGACATTATGCATTTAAGCGTTCTACTAAGTAATAATTTTTTATTTACATATCGATATAGAACATTTTTAAATAAGATTATCAATGAGAAAAACTAGTAGCTAAACTCTTAGGGTTCTTGCATGTTCTCTTCTTTACTTGAGATTCTTCCACTGGATGTGAAATGAGACAATATTCACCAAACTGTAAACTAAGTTAAGAACTACAATTGCAATGACTACTTTTATAGGGTAGAGTCTAATTGTTTTACAGGAATGGAAATGAAATCACATTTAAACATCCAAAACTAAAGTCCAAACTAAATTGACAATTCTTTTGAATCACCAAATTTTTTATTATTTTCAAATTGTAATATTCCTTGTCCACCTCTCCTTAAAGGGAGTGAAAAGAGTAAATACACCATAAACAAAAAGATGAAAACATTAATTAACCGTGCTAAAAAACTAAAAGATAAATTGCTTGAAGTCTCTAAGAAAAGCTTGAAGATCCACTTCGTCCATGGCAATATAGTGACCTCGGCAGCACGTCACAAACTGGATATGAGCCAAGTCGAAGAATAGTACTTGTGTGAAGCGTTTTAGCCCCAAGATTTTATAAAATAGATTTTTGCAAAATCTAAACCCTTCGAATGCATAAAAAATATCTGCATATAATGGTGGGAAGTCTAGTTCAGAAAATTAAAGCAAAATTTTGGATTTGAATTTCATTCTCATGACCTTCAATCAATAACAGTGGAGAAAAATTATACCCATGACTTCGATCAACAAAAAAAATGCCTAATATAGTCTGATTCTTCATCAAGAAGATAAAGTAGCAACAAACTAGAAAAAAATGAAGCTAATTGAGTGTTTAACAACTCCAATCCTTGCAATCAATTGGCCCATGGAGGAATGGAAGGCTATTGTGAATTAGTTAGTGTAACTTTCAAATTTGTTTTTTAAGAAGTAAAGGGTGAAATAGTAACTATACTATTAACTTTTTAAATTAAACAGGTCATTTTTTCATGTAATAGATTTGAGAGTCATTGTTGCATATTATTTAACAAAGATGATCATCTACTATAATTTCTAAAAGATGAATCCTCCTCACTGACAAGTAGTTCCCTTCTCAACCGAAAACATAATAACTAAATTAATCCAAATTTGCATGCACGACACTCAACCCTTGGAAAATACCATTTTTAGTGAAGTTAGAAGACTCAGAGATTAAGAAGTGAGCAAATTAAACTTGTTGGAGCGAGGAAGAACATTAATGTGAAAAATGTATAGTGTAGCTAAAAGAGAGAGGATGCCATTTACCCGGCAGAGGGCTGTCAGATCAGAATGCGAATACGTATTTCGATTTGTCATAGGAAAATTCTTGAATGCTGGTTTTCTCCGACAATGATGATGGAAAATTGTGGTGCTTCAACTGCCATAGATGTCACCTAGGTCACAAATGTCCCATCATGTATATTTAGGGTTTCAACAAAATTGTTTAACGATTCAACAAAACGTATTGAGGTTCAAGAAAATGTTGAATATATTTGTACAACTACTTGGGATTCAACAAAGTGTTCAATAAAATTATTGAATTGTTCAACAAATGTGTTAGAGGGCTCGACAAAGTGTTAAAAATATTATCGATCACCCCCTGAGATTAGGTAAAGATTTGTGTACCTTCCGAGTTCAATTGAGCTCTTGATAAAAATGACTATATGATAGAAAATAATAAGCAAAAATGACATCTAAAAAGTAGGAGATGCAAATATAACATTCTAATAAAATTATATAGTGATCAAAATATTAGTTTTAAAAATGATATTGTTATTTTTAAAAGAAACTAACTCATCTAAAATCTTTAAATGCCATTCTTGTATATAAAACTTAAAAATGGGCTATACGTTGCAATTTCTTTTAGATATTCAACGACTTACCATAACTAAACTAGAAACTAGTTCATTAAAAACACCACATACTTTTAATGATCCTTTGTAATTTAACAAAATGTAATCCCTAACTTGTGCTTTTAGTAATAACACCAGAAATTCGCATTCCAATTCTTAACCTTATCTCTTCCAAAAACAAACTACTAACTATGACAAAAACAAAGTATAACTATTAAGCTTTTTTCTTTTTCATAATAAACTTTGAAATCACTATATATTTTAATCTCTTCTTTGTTCCAAATTAAAGCACAAGAAGACTATTATAACTAGGAAAAATCAAAATCGAGAGTCATGATAATCGAGCAGTGAGATAGAGAGCGGAGACAAGTGAGTTTAGAGAGAGGCTAGAGCGGCCCATAAGGAAGAAATGTAGAGAGAGTGTGAGAATGAAACTCGAGAGAGTGACAGACTAAGCAGTAGAGATGAAGCACTGACTTCCTATCATGGGCGTCAGTGTAGCATGGTCGGCGACGCTGCGAAGAGGGAAGAGGGGGAGAGAGAGAGCATGCAGGAGAACCACCAGTTCTTCCCAAATCTTGAACCTCTCCTCCAACCTCTTCTTGGTTTCCTTGGTTGTAGTAACCTTCTTGTCCTTGGATTACAAGCAATCGATGGTTACCACGTCATTGATATCCACATCGAGGGTGTACGTTGTGGGTAGAGAGGCACCTAATCGAGTTAGAGAGGGAGAATGTAGAAAATGATCTAAGGGTTCTTAATCTGCTATACAATAAAAGAAAAGTTGTCCCCTACTTAAAAAAAATAGTAGGCTTCCACACCCTTTCATCTTCTTACTTTCCCTGGCTTCCCCTCTCACACAGAATAGAAGAGAAGTAGAAAGGAAGAAGAGAAAGTGGCTTCTAGGTAGGGCAGTCCATGACTCCATCGAAGAGATAAGGAAGAAGAAAGTAAGAAAAGTAGGGTTTGGACTTGGACTTTAGCCTTGGGCGTTGCACTCTTGGGCTGAAAATTCAACCTGAAAATGAGTCAGTGCTCAACATGTTGTTTCGTTCCTTTCACGTTTCACCCATTCCAGGCGAAACTTAATGATTTTGACCGGAATGAAAAATTCCGACTAAAATAGCCCAAATTTTTTGCTGAAAAATTACACCACCCTATTCCGTTACGATTCATTGCCAAAGTTTGGCAGGACGGACGAAACGGTATTATCAACTAGGGCATAAAGCCTAGTCTATGCTAATGAGCGTAGATACATTAGATTGGTCCATTGAGCATAGATATGTTGTCCACTTAGGATTTTATTTTTTACAGGTTAAGGTTCCTAATTTCTTCTCTTAGAAAATCTTCCCGTTTTTGTTTAGGGTTTTCTTATTGGTGGTTCTTGATTAATTATGTCAGAAAGCAGTCATGGTCTATCTATGTATTCATTTTCCCGTTTAAAATTTCTTAAGCGCATTAAATTTATAACTTTTCTGGTATTTGTTTCATTCTCAATCTTGTTTCTTTGCTTTTCTTGTGTTGGTTAAGTGGTTGTAAAATTGACGGTGTTCTGAGGTGTATTTTTGGAATATCATTTCCTAGACATTTTTGGTAAGATATATCAGGTGTGACCACCCTCCCTCCCTCGCTCGTTAATCGAGCTAGCATTTCGAGCTCACTATCCATCAAATTATAGGGTCCGTTCACTGTACATCCAATTGGTCTAAAGGATAGGGATCACCAAAACATGCTAGAATTTTCTTTCTTGGTGGTTCGACTCCCATTGGTGTAAAGGATACGAATAACCAAAACAAGCTAGCCCTTCTTCTTAAAGACTTAAAGAAAAAGTCAATAATGAATCCTATCTTTCTTCTTAACTTTGTTCAGTTGGTCTTAAAAGCAGAAAGCAATGCAGGGAAGCTTATTGTGATAGTTAAGGTAGGCATGCTAGTCAGGCAGACCATAAAGACAGGTCAGCAACAACCACACAGCTAACCCCTGACCCACGACAATGTTGGCTTTCCACGGATGATGTTAGATGTTAAAGGAGATATATTCTGAATATTTTGATCTCTCATTTCACATATTGACAGTGTCTCAGTAGTAGATGTGGAACCATAACTAAATAAATTTTAGACAAACAAATATTTCCTCCTCTCTCATGACATTAGTCATTACGTTATAAACACCACGAGGCAACTATAAGATAATCAAAAGAAGTTAGCTTTACAGATTTTTTCTGATATAACACATTTAGAAACTACATAATATCTACGTGGCGGTGAGTGACCCAAAAAAGATATTCCTCAACATTCTTTTCTAAGTTATCTTTTAAAATATCGAAGCATCACATACACCTAGGAAACTATAAGCTACATTAATCAAAGAGAAATCCTAAAATAATCCATCGTGAAAGTGCATGACATTCTTACGAGGCAGTTAAGTCATGTCTGAAGAACACATTGTACTATAATTATTAATAGAAGTGTAATGCAATTTGTTGGAATCAACTAATTTTATAACAAAAGAGCAATTAAAAATCGTTGATCTAATAAATAATTCAGCGATGTCAGGATGGTAAAGATGTTGCCTTATTCTGTTGCTCTGGTCTTGAAAATAAATTTAAGATATGTATTGAAAAATTGGATCCCCTCATTCATTACATGGGTCATTATGTAAGCATGAAGGTGTAGATGGAATAGTAGTTTTATAATAAACTAAAAAAGGAGGGTGTGATCACCCTTTCCTCTATGTTTTCAGTGGGATTTTGTATGCCTATAAGATCTCTCCCATACTTATGGGATTTTTTGTCAGGCATTCCTTCATTTCATCTATTCACTTCAAATGTCTCATCCCTCTGTCTTTCAGCTGTCAGTTCACTCGCAGCCACGTGATCTTTTCTTCGAGATTCAAATCTCCTTCTCCCCGTTCTCGTGTGGTGGAGATCTCCTCACTGCGTCTTGATCGATCATTTCCGTCCATGTAGCACGGTGGAGGTTTCTACCTGTTCATTTACCCCCATTACACTCACCATTTGTTGAGACGTAATGAGTTCACTTCACGTGTGTCTTGGTAGGGGATATAGGCATTTATCTTTAGGTTCAACCGCTTTATTTACCTTTCCACCACTTTATTGGTCCTGCAAATATTAACAACACGCAAAACGGTACATTTATTAAATAATAAAAAACGTATAACATCATTTTTTCATTTCTTGTTGTTGTTGACACGTCATTCAAGAATGGTACTTTATCACTCTTTTGCGTCGCTCCGCCTTCCCATTCTCATTCGCAGCGCCAAATGTGGGTTTTTAGTTCACACTCTCAGTTATTGCCTACGCCGCTTCACTTTCTCATTCTTGGTTAGGGTGAGTTTCCAAGACGTGTTTCCTCCAATTTCCAATTGTCATCTCGTCATTTTCTCGTTGTGGATGATGGCTGCTACTATCATTTCAAGCGCTCTGTTCTATACGCCTGTTGCATTCCATGCCTTTTCAGAATTAATTGCGTTTTGTTTCTTTTTTCAGATCTGTAAATTTTAATGCATTCCTTTTTCACGTTCATGGCCTACATAAGGCCTTCGTCTTCCTCTTTTTTTCCTTCATCTTTGTTCTGCCCCCTGTAAGTCCTCTTCTTCTTCCATTTCTTCACCCATTTTGTTACTTTCTCCTATTTCGTTTTCTACGTCAGTCATGAGGGAAGAGAAGGAGTTTAAGGTCACCGTACCCTTAGTTAGGAACTGGTGCGTTTAATCATTTTACAGATCATCATAAAGATGTATTCCGCCCGGATGTCGTTTACGGCTTTGGGGATGTAATACCCAATTCTTTCACTTGCCATCCCCCATACCAAGTCACCTTATCCCTCATGTATATAGCTTTAGGATTGAAGCTCCATTCTCCCCCATTCTTAAAGAATTTTTTGGTACCTTCTATCTTGCCCTTCCTAGTATACCCACAGCTCGTACTAGATCCTTTTAGGAATAGAAGTTTTAAATAGGAGGCATATCCTCAACATAGGCATAAATGAAATTTGTGTCGTGTATATTATTAAGAAACGCGACACCTCTTACTACTTAGCTCCCCTTTCTAGTGAGAAATAGGGGGTTTGGTCACTGATCTCCCAATGGGAGATAAAGGCTAGGAAGACGGGACTCTTCTGATCGGTGGGAACTGGGGTGGTGATGGTCGTTGGATTATTCCCCAAGACTCGGGGATCCTTTAGTAAGTAGCCGGAGCACCAGTTTCTTGTCCTTTTTTTTTTCTTTTTTTACTGACCTTTTCTTTCTCTTTTTGTTTTTGTAGATAAGAAATTGAACAAAACGTTCTTTATCCCTAGAGACGTAGCTGCATGACTCTTTGCTGCCTACAACTGCCCAGAACAGTCTAGAAAGTTCTCCTCGATCCAAGCAGGTAAATCAGCATTGCCTACACTCTCATTCTCGTAGTCAATGCCGCTACTTCTTTGTCCTCAACTTCAGAGATCCCCCAGGTCATCCTTGTTCCTACCTTCAACTGTGTTGTGGCGTCCAGTCCTTTAAAGTCTTAAACCCTCTCAAAATTAGTCAATACTCTCGAATCCTCCATCTACAGAGCCGAGATAACCTCCATCGACACCCTTTTGCAGCACAGGTAGAAGTCGTAATAATTTGAAATAAACGGACATGGTTTTCAGTAGATGCTATACTCAATAATCTCATTTTTTTAAATCAAAAAAATGTACATGCATGTCCAATCAGTGATATAATATGATAAGAAAGTAAAGAAATCATGGCATTTTTATCAAATCTAACCACTATTGGTATATTGATTCAAGTAGTCAAAAACTGTATGATTTTTGTTTGCTTAATAATACCTTCAACTTGTTGGAGATGATAGAAGAGAAAAGATGATAATACCTTGATCTAAAATCATATTTCAAACTTTTTGAAAATCTAATAATTAATATTTCATATTACTATAAGTTTTATTAAGCATAACATGTATTGAATATTAAAGTAGTCTAATCTAAATTCCAACTATAGTTTGTTGATCAAAGACTAATTTTTAATCTTTTGAGAATCAAATAGCTCTATACAATTTTGGTAATTTTGTTTGATCTATAAGTTCTTATCATTGAGTGGTTAATTTGTGGTCAATAAAATATTTATATGGGTAAATCGTATAATTTTGTATTGTTTGCGATAGAGTAAATAAATAATAGATCGTTGTTACTCGATATATGTTATGCAATTAATATAATTTTCTAGGCTAAGATACTAAGTCATTTATTGATATAACCAGTATGTCATTAACATATTGATTATCTAATATGTTATATGATTGAACTATATAAAACTCTAATAATCATTTGTTTATTATTTATGGGAGCACTGATTATGACAAACAAAAGTATTGAAGGTGAATCATCAAAATCAATTAAAAAGAGCACCAAGCAAATGTCAAACGGAAAGCGTAAGTTGCGTTTCAACGAAGAAAATCAAAATGAGGTAAAATGAGAATGAACATATTTTTTCATCTCTATATAGTTATTATTGTAAACTAGTAAGAAATATCATATTGTTATCGGGTCTTAAATTGATTGTATTTGAGTTTAATTGGAAAAAAACTAAAAGATGAATCTATTCTCTAAGCTAACAATAATGGAACATGTAAACCTGAGTTTAACTGAGAAGTAGAGAGAGGCATTCAGGAAATGGTGTTTTGGACACTTTCTTGACTTCCAATTTAAGAAGTTTCCAGCTCAATTACTGTTGTATATAGCTAGAAAATAGTGTCACCATGAAAGGAGTGATGCAATTTATTTCAAGTTCAATGGGAAAGTTGCCCGTTTGACCATAAGGGATTTTACGGTCATAAGTGGTTTAAGATGCACTTCATCAGTACATATTGATAGAGCTAGTTTTGGAGATGGGAAATTGAAAGAGAAGTACTTTAAGAATAATAAGACAATTTCTAGAAAGATGTTGAATTCAACATTTGATACATGGAGAATTTCCAAAAGTGATGATGGTGAGGAGATAGTTAAGCTTGCAAAGTTGTATTGCCTGTAAAATTTGTTAATTCCAAAGCATGAGCATATTTTGGCTGACCATTTTAATATTTTGTTGGTTTATAACGATGATCTATTTGATGTATATCCTTGGAATAAGTTGGAATTGGAGGTAACAATAACATTATTGACGACACCACAGATGTCATTTGCAAAAAGAGTGGGTAGTGGTACTCCGAGGATAACTATCTAGACAGTGACATATCAACTAGACAAGAGGGATTTAATGGACATGATTTTCATGCATAAGAATGTAAGTATAAATTAATTTTGATATAATATATTTAAATCTATATTTTTTATTACCTTAACATACTTACATTTCTTGCTTGAAGATGGAGATTGAGAAATTTCAAGCAACTTATGATGAATTAAAGAGTATCGACTATGACAAAAAAATTGGACAATCCAAAGGTAAAGAGATGGTTGATACTCAACTAGAGATTGATGACAATCAAAATGAATCTCTGAATATTGTTGAAGCTTCTAAAACTAAGAAAAGAAAAATAATGAAAGAATTTTCGATTAAAGAGGAAAAATTTGATAAGCAATTTAAGAGGATCAACTCTATGTTGGAAGAGTTGTTGAGTCTGTCAAAGACAAAGGTATTCATATCACTTATTGATTACGAATTATTTTGTTTTTTATGAATGTTCATTTCTTTCATTATTTGATCATTGTATTCACTGTTACAAAAGTAATTTATTTTGTGTGATAAATAATTGGAATGCTGAATTAAATATTTTTCATAATTATGAACACGAATTGATAACGTCCATTTCAGGGTGTCGACAAAAGTGTGGAAGATCAACAAAATGATCACAACCTGCAACAACTTCAAATAAGGACATAGTAGATGGAACTAGCCGTCAAATCACCACTAAACTGAATAAATACAATAATTGCGATGTGTTTAACGATCTGCCAAACTTAAGCTTGGTTGATATAAAGGTAAATAATTGAAATACTTTTGAATAACTATATATATGTTTACTATTATTTACTGATTCAAAATCTAAATTCGATGAATGGAAGCACCCATTGTCCTGCCAATATTCCACCATCTGTTCTACGAACCATCAACAAGTCTCCAGCTAAAAAGGTGCCATTAACTAGACAGCACATGGGGAAGGGAGCTGATATAACAAAACTTTATGGAAAAAGACCAAAGAAGCAAAAATATGAACAGAACATGGAAATCATCCTGCATCCTCGAACTAACATTTTCACCCTTCCAAACTTTCATATCATCATTCAAATGCAAGAAGGAGATGTTTTGGTTTACTGACTGTGGTTGATTGAAAAACTTTATGTTTTACAATTTTAAGTACTTTAACTGGTAGATAATAAATATGATTGATTTTTATGAACGAATTAAGTAGTTGGTAGTTGTGGTTTTAAGTAGTTGGTATATATGGATTGAAGTATATGGCATTTTTATCAACCGAATATTGAGCATTGTGGTGATAGATATATGGTTGATTATGGTTGATTATGGTTGATTATGATTGATGATTGTTTCATTATGAATATTTTCTATTTATTTTCAAAATGTGAGGAACTATTGACGCTGATTATATTAACTTGGAAAGAAATTTACAAGTCTGAGCTTACTAACGTTAATTTTTTTTTGTTTTTTCCATGAGAAAAAATATAATATTAGATAACTATTATTTTGATATATGTCGGATATTTTCATAAGTAAATATTGATAAGTTAATCGTTGGTTATCTAATTTATTTTTTGTTTAATTACATATTAATCAACAACTTGTGTGAAAGTCAAATTTTTTTTTTGTGTTGAATACTGATTGTCTATCATATGATTAGTCAATAATTATTATCAATAGACTAAAATACCTTATTAATATTAAAAACTATCGTCAGTAGATTATTAAAAATCTGAGTCACTAAAATGTTAAAAATCGTCCATCAAATTAATATCAACCTCAAAATATAACCTCTAATTTTTATTTCTTTAATTGACTGATGGTTGATGCCACCGGGTTCTTGCATCTCTTTCGATTATGTCTAATTATATGACACATTCCACATTTACCTTGTTAAATTCACCTATCGATGGGATCCTTTGCTTCTTCGGTCTATCTACCGAACGTCTTATTTTAGGAGGTAGTATATGATGAATTTGAATGTCTTCCGGAACATATTCCATTGACTATTATTTCCAAGAGGATGAACCAATTCCTCATATGTTACATCTAGCTCGCTCTCGAAATAATACGATGAAACATACAAGTATGGATTCAAATGCCTATTAGTCATTACAGCCAAATCAAGTGCACAAGATATTGCGTCTGTATCTCATCTTTGACATGTACATGACTTATTGGGTATGTGTACAATGAATTCATCAATCACCTGAAATTCATGCGTGTCAACAGTAATAACGGTAATAAAAAATGTGTTTTACAATTATTAACTACTAATAAATTTAATAAATATATCAATTCAATATTCAAAATAAAAATACTTACAATCATTGATCGGGAAAAAACCATTTACCTACGTGGATGTTTTTCTGCCCATTGAGTTAGTGTCGTAATCATGCAACTAGATGCTACTCTACACTCATGAAACAACCTTTTAGTCAATCGCCTAAAAATTCAATAAAAATGTAATTGGTAAACCTCGAACATCTTTCAATACATTATTAAAGCTCTCTGATATATTTATGGTCATGACATTATATCGATGTCTAACAAAGTGAGAACGAGCCCATTTCGCATACCAAACACCTCAAAGATAAGAATAAATCAAAGGATAAAAAGATTCCAATGCATGCATATTGATTTCAAAGTCTTCAACTGTATATGCTTTCGCACATCGATAAAAAATGGGGTCAAAAGTTGAGTTTTTATACATAGACTTGACATTAAATAATAGATTTTGCATACACAATCCATGAACAACATTCATGAATCATTTATATATCACATTTGGGATACTATTATGTCTATCGGATATAATAACTAAATTTTTTCTATCACCAACTACTTCTCAATTTTTCGCAGAACCATCCCCATGATAAACCATTATCTGAATCTACAACAGCAAATGCCAAAGGAAAATTTTGATTATTACCATCCAACAAAGATGTTAACAGTGTACCGAGATATTTGTTCTTTAAAAAAGTTCTATCTTCTGAAATCACTGGTCTACAATGTTGCCAACCTTTCAATGCAGCCCCAAACACATAAATAGGTATTTAAACGTGCCGTTCCCATTATTCTGAATTATTGTCACAGTATCTTCATAAGAAATCATCAAATTGATAATTAACACAAATACGAATACAATCAGATTTATTGATGTTGTAGTCAATCATTGAAATACTAAAAAATGATATACCTGGGGTTTTTTTTCTTTCAATACATAACATATGATGGTAATCTTACATACTATTCTTCTGGAGTCCCTCGAAGCAAATCCAACGCATTTTGCTTAGCTTTCCATTCCTTATAATAGCTAATAGTAACTTCACGCTTCAAACGCATTTGATCAATAATTTCTTTTGGAGCTGTCCAATCTCGTACATCATTCCTATATTTACCTTTAATGCATTAACTAAAAATATCGGATGTTGTTTGACGATGATCACTTTAAATTATATATAATGAACAACTATTTTCTTTAATATATTCAAGCACCATCCAAATCTCACCACATTTGTAAATAGATGCCCGAACAAACCACTTACAATGATCATTAATGAAACGTACATGTATTTTTTCTCGATTGGATCTTTCAATCCTGAATTCAAAATTCCTTTTCAATGCAATCATGTGCAACGCCTTTTTTAACTCATAAAATTTTCTAAACAGTTATTTCATTTTTATGTCAAAATTACTAAAGATATTTTCTAATCAACCAGAACGATAAAAATGTCATTGTCGTGAGCATCCTAGTAATCCATTGATGTTGATTGACTACCCTCATCAAACACATAATTTTTCAATTCAAAGCATGGGTTTCTATCAAACTTACTACTGTCAATAATAAGTGGATAGTTAACCCCATCCTCATTCCTTATCAACGAAACATACCATTGAATGTCCTTATCATTTTTTATTTCAACAATAGTAGATAAAGCATTGCCAAATTGAAATTTGACAATAATTTCAATCTGATCTCTTCCACCAATAAATTCCAAAACCATATTAGTGCCTTCTACTAGCTCAACAAACGTCATGTTAGCATCAACCAAAAAAGGTGTAGAACGAAAATCAACATAAATCTTTGTCTCATCCCATCTTCCATCATACATAACCATAGTACGGATATTTAGATTGCCTAAAAAATATATTTTTATGAAAATTACATGTAAATCAACCATCCAAACTCAATAATGACAAACAATAATAAACAATTAATATAGTAATATTTCAATATATGATATATTGTATGAGAATAAAACTATATTTTGAAATATGTAAAGGGTTGATTTACAATATGTATTATTCTAAATTGACTATTGGCATTTATTGATCAATCAATAAATTTACTATTTCATAAAATAAATGAGCTACTGAAACTATGTACATAATGATTTACTCCGAACAAGAAAATATGTTTTGAAACATACATCATCGAATCAAACGAATAAAATTTCTTTAAAACATGACATTGAATTACATACATAA